>RJWJ010011343.1:0-44626 GCA_004363605.1 Indri indri
CTACCACCACCACCATCACCACCACAATCACCACCATTACTATCACCGCAACCACTATCACCACCATCATCACCACCACAATCATCACCACCACCACCACTACCACCACCACCACATACCACCACTGCCACTGCCACCATCACTATCACCACTGTCACCACCAGCACCACTACCACCATCACTATCACCACTGCCACCACCACAACCATCACCACGACCATCACCACCATCACTGCTGCCATCATCACCACACAATCATCGCTACCACAATCACCACCACCACCACCACCACCTTCACCACCAGCAAGCATTACCACCAACACCACCAATACCGTAACCATCACCACCATCATCTCCACCACCACGATCACTATCACCACCACTGTCACTACTACCATCACCACTATCATTACTGCCATCATCACCATCACCACCATAACCATCACCACCATCACCACTCTCACTAGCCTCACTCCGTAGGCACCAGCCCTACACTATGAGCACCATAACAACCACCATCATGATCACCACCACCACTACCATCACCACCACCATTACTGTCACAGCCATTACTACACCATCATAACCATCACCACCACCACTGTCAACCTGATCATCACCATAACCATCCCCACCATTGGTAGCCTTACCACAGACATCAGCACCACCATCATCACCACCATCACCACTACCACTATCAGCACCATCACCACCACAACCCCCGCCAAGATCATCACCACCATAATCACCATTATTATTCTCCTGCTGCTACCATCTGCAATTCCATCATCATCACCATCACCCTCATTTTTTTCCTCCTCATCTGTCTCAGTCATCACCACCACCATCTTCATCATCCTTCAACAGCACCATCTTGTCACCTCACATTGTCAACACCAAAGGACCTTTTTAGGCCTGTTTTCCCTTGGGGACCAACAATCACAGGCCTAATCCCGGCTCTCTAGGGTTTCCAAACCTAAGACCAGCACTGCTGCTGGGGACAGGCACAAGCATGGTGGGTTCTGAGAGTCCTTCCTTTCCTGCCAGTCCTGCCGAGGCCCCTGAGCTCCAGCCACACCAAACTATTACAGTTCCCCATGGGCTGTGTTTGCCTCTGTGCCCCTGCCCTGTTGGTTTCCTTTGCCTAGAATGTGTGTCCCCTTGTCAGCCCCCTGGTGATGACTGAACTCAAGAGTCAGCCCTTCCAGGAAGTGTTTCACCCCCAAGTCCTTGAGGCCCTTTCTCAGGAGACTTGGCACCCGCGGTTCACTTGTCTGACTACTTTGCTGTCTGCCCTGCTAGAGGGTGAGCTCCCTGGGGGCAGGGCTGAGTCTTCAGCCTTGTATCCCTGGCACAGAGGAGGAGCTCCAGAAATATTTGTTGGATAAATGAACGCTTGTTAAATAAATGTGTATGAAATGCTGCAAAGCACGAATCAGGGAGCTTTGGCAGAGAAGAAGAGAGGGAAATGCTCTATGCTCACCAGGGTGGGGCCGCGTGGGGGAAACTGACTGTGGAAGGGATTGGGGTCGGGGGCTTGGTCAGACTTCCCGGGGGTGGGGAGGGGGCCCTGACTCAGATACACTCTTGTCAGCCAAGGAGCCCTCTCAGACTGTAGCCTCTTGGGCCGGGGTATTCAGGGGAAGTGGAGTCAGGGGACAACTGCCCACCAGCCCTATCCTCTGGGACTCCCAGCCGGGGGGCGTGGAGGAGGAGGTGGGCCAGCCCCACTGCAGCCTCATGCACCGTGGCCTCCACTCGACCCCTTTAAGACAGCCCTAGCGGCTTCCCTTTGCTTGTTGAAACTGTTCAGTTTTCGGACAGGACAGGGGAGGGGGGCGGGGGGGAGGTCACACCTGTTGTGGAACTTGAGAGAAGGCTTATTTATAAATGTTCAGGGCTCGGGATTCTTGCGGAGCTGATGTCCGGAGGGGAAGGTCACCAAAATGCTTGTTTATAAAAGCAACAGCAACTGGGAACACCATAAACGGGCTAAACGATGAAATTAACAAGCGATCCGAGGCGGGGCATGGTGGGGCATGGCGGGGCACGGCCCAGCCTCCGCTGGCTGGAGCGCCGCTGCTGGGCAGAGCCCCAGCCCTGCTCCAAGCCAGGTCCCTCCCTTGCCCCAGCCACCTTGCCTGCCCCCCAAGCCCCGGCTTGGCTCCAGTGCCAACCCCCAGCCCACACTGGCCCCTGCCCCGTCCCCACATGGGGACACACAGTTCACATGGCAGCTCCTCCAGGGCACAGACCCAGCTATACCACTCTGGCAAGGGCTGCTTTGTCACCACCCCCAAGGTGGGCACTTCTGTGGCCCCCAGCCCTCTGGTCCCCCCCAAATGTGCCAGGTTGGTACCAGATTGGAAGTATTTTTTTTTTTTTTAGCTCTCAGAGGCCGGAGCCTGCCCTCCAGCCCAGCCGGGGGTGGGCCTGTGGCCCCCTGGGAGTGGCGGAAGGTGGGCATTTCCCCCTGCTCACCCCTTCCTGGGACTCTCTGTCCAATTCCCGGTTTCAGGAAAGCTGTGTTTTCCTTGGGTGACTGATGGCTGAACAGGTGGCTTCTGGGCTAGAGAGTGTCAAGTGAACAGCGGCGAGGAGAAGCGGCCCTTCTCCGGCTCACTTTCGCTGCCCGCCCGGCCCTGGGCTGCTGACAGCTCCCTGGCCTCCCCTGCTGAGGGCGTGTGTCAGGCCACCCCCCACCAGCCACCACCCAGCCCTGCAGCCCACCAGCGGGAATGTCTGCACACAGAGTCCTCGCCAAGGGGACACGGGGACAGCCGATGGGGAAACTGAGCCCTGCTGTCCCCACACTTGCACACTTGTACACATTGCACACATGATTGCAGACACGTGAGGATAGTCACATGAGGAGGGCACTCGTTCTCTGCGTGCAAAATGCCTGCCCGCTACTTTGCAATTCTCCGTCTAATTCAGCAAGTGTTGGCCAGACCACTCCAGGCCTGGCAGTGTGCACAGACGGCCCCAGACCCGACCAGCGCAGCTGGGCCCCATGTTCTCTCCATCTCCCGCGTCCCTCTGTCACTCGCGCACGGACCCTCGCCCGCCTCGCCCTGGTTCTCTGCTCAGCATCCCGCCAGCGTCTCTGTCCCCAAGAGTCTCTCACAGCCTCTCTGCCTCCCACTGCTCTCTCTGCACTCGTCTCTCTCCATCCCCCTCCATCTTTGGCTAGATAAATCTCTTTGTCTTTCTCTCTTTCTCTCCCTCCTCTTTCTGTCTCTGTGTCTACCTCTCTTCCTGTCTCTCCCCCTCCCTCGGGCTCCATCTCTGTCACAGAACGCCCCCCACCCCCACCCCCAGCACGCGGCCTCTGTAAACTGGAAGGCCCGTCCTCTGGCGTGGACGTTATCAATCTGTTTTCTCCCTTGGTCTCACTACTCAGAGTTCGGCCTGGCCCCCGCTGTGGGCCCAGTGGCGGGGAGCGGGCAGTCTCTGGGGTGGCAGGTGTCCCCAGGGCCCATGGAGGAACCAGTACCCCCGCCCCACCTGGGGACACAGACTGGACTGGCTCAGAAGCCCCCTGGCAGGAGCCAGCACAGGCCGCCAGCCTCTGGCCTCTCCCTGGCACTGGAGCCGGGGAGGCCCTGGGTCTGCGACCTTGGGGACCGGGTGCTGAGTGGACCACAGCAGTGGGACCAGGGCTGCAGGAGGGGATACTGTCAATGTTTCTTCATCATCATCCTTGGCCACTGTACTTCACTCCCCAGGAGCATGCAGCACCCTCAAACCTGCTTAAAGCGCTGGGCTCTGGCTCTCTGTTCAAGGAGAAGGGATGTCAGGCTCCGATTAGACCCCAGAGAAGGATAACTGAGCTGCCTGGGGGGCACTTCAGCCTCAGGGCTGAGGGGGAGGAGCCTGCCAGGAGGTGAGGGGCACCACATGCCTGGCGGGTCCTGGGGCAGGCCAAGGGCGAGGTGTCTGGGAGGAGAAACGGGCGGCACGCAGCCCGGAAAGCGCCCTCACCCCCAGCCCAGGCCCCGAGAGCATCCAAGCTCCCCACCAGCCCCGAATCCACAGGGAGGCAGAAAAGGTCCATTCCAGTGACAGACTGGGGACAGGACCCTGCGGGGGCAGTGCAGGTGGGTGACAGGTATATACTTCCTGAGGCCCAAGACAGAGGTCAGGTGGGTGCAGGAGGCTGTACCCCTGAACCCCAAGCCACATGCCCTTGCCCCCCACTTTTCTGCATGTCCTCAGTCAGTCACTTCTTCACTGGGCGAATATTTATGGCATACCTACTGTGTGCTCGACACTGTTCCAGGCACCCGGATAAACCCCCAGTCTGGAGAGAGGAGTAGACGGGAAGTAAGGAAACTGGTATTTCCCTACAAGCTGGACTCAATGAAGGAAGCAGGAGCATCGCCGCAGGGACACGGGAGAGGGAGAGGGAGCCCCAGCGATGGGAGGCGTCAGAGGCCCCTCCAAGGAAGGGACACTTGTGCGTCAGGACCCTCCCTCCATGCAGGAAGCACCTCCCCTCCAGGTAGGAAGCCAGGAGTCCCTCGGTCTACCTCATCACGGACCTGCAATCACTTAATTTGTCGAAGACCTACCTACACCAAGCACCCTGAAATTTATCTCTGTGTATTATCTCTTTTAAAATATAAAACAACCTAAAGGCAGGTGCCAGTTAAATAAGACTTTTAAAGATGAGGAAACTGAGGCTCAGAGAGGTTAAGTGGCTTGTTTAATGTCACACAGCTTATGGGGGTGTGGGACCAGGATTCAAGTGCCCTCCCCAGTATCTGTGCTCCAGATTCTTCTTCTCTCAGGGAGCTATCTCTGGCCCCAGAAAAGAGGGAAGCAGCCTGTACCCTGAGGGTGGAGCAGGAAGAGTTGGAGGAAGAGGAGCGTTTTGCACCCTTTCCAGGGCATCTGGCCCCAGCCAAGCCCCCAGAGCGGGCCCCTCACCCTTCTATCTTCTCCTCTACTGTGGACTGCAGGCCACACAATCCCCCAAAGGTTCCCAGCCCCCTACCCCAGCCCGGCTCCCCACCCTCCAGGCACTCTGGGTGGGAGAGAAGCCCCATCCCGGTCCCCCAGTTGCCATTGTCTTATCCAGACAACCATTAGCATACGTGCAATGCAATTACCCTTCAGCGCTCCTGGCCCGGGGCTGACGTGAAGGTCCCCATCCCCAGTGATTTGGGGGGAAGGGGGGTTATTACAACTCACAAAACCTTAAATTAAGAATGAATAAGAGAAGCCTCGCATGCCACTTCTGAAAGGCTGCCAGCCTAGGCTGGGTGGGTGACGGGTGCATTATACTCTGCTGTGGTGGAGAAACTGATGGATGTGCGGACGGTGGGGAAGACGGAAGTCGCAGCTGGTACCTGTGCGAGGCCCGGACCCAGTGTGTACCCAGAGCTTTGCTGCTGCGCGTGGATAGTTAGATCCCAAATAGCCCCTTATGGCGGCAGGGTTTGCAAACGGCAGGAGTGGGACCTGATCTAGACTTGGTGGGGGAAGATGGGTGTGATCAGAGGGTCTCCCTGGGGAGGTCAAAGCCTGAGGGTTAAAGAGGAGATGGCCGGGTAAAGAGACCGGGCAGCGGCCCAGGCAGAGGGGCCAGTATGTGCCATTATACAAATGAGTGTGTGTGCGCACCTCTCCGGCTCGCCCTGTGACCCCAGGCAAGACCCTCATCCTCTCTGGGCCTCAGTTTCCCCAGCTGAGGTCTGGAATTATAGGCTGCTTCAAGGGGGGCCTTCTAGCTCTATACCCTGGGAAGGGGGCAAGCCCCCAGGCCTGAGGACCACAGCCCACCCCCAGGAAAGGGGCGCCTGGCCCAGGCTCAGACACCTCTCGGGAAGGTCTGGTGTGGCCTGTCCCCTCTTGCTGGGCTAAGCAGGAAGGTGCCACCCACCAGCCGGCCAACAGAGCCCCACTTTCGCCTTCTCCATCAGAGCTCAGGGTTGAAGGTGGCAGTCCTGGGGCCTCTCTCCTTCCAAATCCCACACCCCACCTGTATCTCAGGCTGGGCCCTGCACCTCCCACAGCTCTGGGGAACCGCTGGCAGGTCAGGCCAGGATCCCTGGCCCTGGGGTCTGTCACAGTCCTGGCTTCCTCCCACCTTGCACACGTTTCTCAGGCCTGCAGCTCTCTGGAGCTGGGAGAAACAGGAGCTTCAAGGTTAGTGGGGATGAGGTCACAGGCAGGGGAAAGGTGAGGCTGAGATAGCCCACCACCCTGGCAGGGGCAGGGGCGGAGAGGGGCCCCTCCAAAGCCCTGTGACCCTGGGCTGCAGGGGAGTGGGGGGAAGGAAGGAGAAAGCAGCCCCCTTCCCCCAGCCAGGAGCCCTGAGCTGCGGCTCGTATATCTGTCCGTGGATAATGTATATCCAGCTTATGGAAAATATTCATAATGCTCCTTACACCAAACTGGCCCCCTTCCATAGTGCGTGATCTAAAATTAAATCCATTTCAAATATACAGTAGATCGAGTCAAGCTAATATAAATGAAACATGATTAATAGGCAGAACGCTGTCCTCCCAGCAGGGACGAGGAGGCAGGGCTGGGGCCACTCTCCCTCCTCCCTCCTCACAGCCCCCAGACCCCCCGAGGCCTCCAAGCCCGTCTTCATCCCAAACTGCCCTCCCTCTGCACCCAATACCGGAATTGGCCTAAATTGTGAAGGGTGAGTGCCAGGCCATGGGAGCAGAGCAGTTCAGAGAGTGGACTTTAGTGTCAGGACAGAGCTGAGACCTGGAGCCTGTGACCCACCTCTCTGAGCCTCAGTTTTCTCATCTACACAATGGGGCGTTAACAACCCCGCGCTGGCAGAGCAGTTGTGAGTGCTGAGTGAGATAATAACGCAAGCCAAGCATGGACAAGAGGGCACCCGGTAAAGACAGCGAGCCTTGTCCCCAGAGGTCTGCTCCCTCGGCCCCTCCCCAGCCCCCAGTGGGAGTTGGGATCTGTGCCCCTCACGGGCCCCCTGATCAGCCGGTAGAACAAGGGCCAGCCAGAATTCCTGCCATTGCAGGGATATGCTTGGTGGGTTATTTTTAGTGCATTGGCAAGTGACTCTGTTACTGACCAAATGTTCCCACATTGGGGACAGACTCTGCTAAGAGGGCACTTGTGTGCTGAACCGAGGCAGGAGGGGTGTTTGCAGCCTGCCTCCAGGGGCTCCACGTGTGTCCTTTTCGCACACAGACTGAACGCAGGTTCCGCAGCCACTGAGGGAGGGAGAGCGGAGGGCTTCGGTGGATCAGGGCAGCGTGCACGCCTGGCCGTTCTCTCCTGCGCTTGGGCGCCTCACGCTAAGGATGCTCCTCAGTGTAGAACAAGCAACAATGTCACCCTCGGAGAACTCTCCATGTGCCCCCCTTCAGGGAGACCCAGGCTTCCGCGGGCTGAGTGTGTGTGCCTGCCTGCTCATCGCTCTCCCGGCAACGTCAGGCTGCAGGTCTGCGTGCCCCTCGCCGCCCGCCCGGGCCCCCGGCCCAGGGTTGTCGCCCTTTCAGCTGCACACCGTATTCCCCACGGCGGGCATCCTTCTGAACTCCTTGTGTACTCGCCCCCGTCTGGGAGCCCCACCTTTGTGCAGGCCCACGAGAGTCACGGGGCATCTGTCATCCGTCCGGCCTCTCAGCCCTTCGCTGTTTCTTTCTTTTTCTCCCCAAGGGGTTGGAAGAGGGAGAGCCCCGCAGGGTGGGAGGGGGTGTTCTTGGCTTTTTCCTTGTCATTGGCCATTTGCAGCCTGCTTCACCAGGCGTGTTTTGAGCATGTTTGCATAAAGTGGATGCAGACTGCAATTCCGTGATGAATTCTATGAATACTAATCTGCTACTACCCTTGACCTTGGGGTCACCAAAAGATCAAAACCAAACCATTTAATATTTTCCTTTTGCAGATCAATAGAAGCATAAATTCCCCCTCAATGACAAGTATAATTTCAAACAGATCTATAGAAAGCGTGCATGTATTTCCAGCCGGGGCCACTCGCTGCCTGCTTCGCCTTTTGGGGAGCAGACAAGGAGTTTCTTGCCTTTTCTACCATTGAATTTCTTTTTGCCTTTTTTATGGCTCTGAAATGCTATTTTCAGCAGCTGCTGTCATATAAATATCTCTTGTTTTTCTTCTCCTCTTTCCCTCCTGGTGAAAAGGGCAGGGGACCTATTGAAAATTCCGCTTTATCTCTTTCAGTCGGGTTCAAGTACAGGTCGAATAATCGATCCCTCCTCCTTTTCTTTTTTAAGTTTCCTGTCGTTCTTTTGGCCAGATCAGCAGCGGAGAGAAATCAGGAGGGCAGCTCGCCCTATGTGGATCTTCTCAGAGCGTCTGTATTGCCGTATTTGCGCGCGTGTTTGCGTGTGTGCGCGTGGGGTCTGCAGTGGTGTGTGCGCCTTTGTGCACCTGACGATAAACACTCACTCCAGCTCAAACTCTCACCCAGAGAACTTGAGGAGGGAGGAAATAGAAAGTCACCGAAGAGAACAAGTGAAGGGCTGAAGCAGGCATCATTAACCCCTGCAGAGCTCCCAGGGTGGGGCTGGCAATGTCCCTCGGCTGGACTTGCTGTCCTTCCTCCAAGAACCACGTTGTAGGTCCATGTGCACCTCCCCAAAGCCTCTGAGTCTTTGAATACCACTCCAAGAAGGGGGAAAAGATGCAAAAGGAAGAGAGAGAGAAAGAAAAAAAAAAAAGAAACAGGAGGCGGATGGGGAAAAAAGCAAAAGAAAAGAGAAAGAGAATTAAACCATTAATCTGCCTGGATTTTCCACTTCACAGAGTAATCAGTTTGGAAGGGACTGAAATAAAGTGGAATGTACGATTGCCACCACCTCCTCCCTCCAGTCCACATTTCTTATTTACAGAAAACCGAGCCAGGGAGGCGTCCTCTCTGCCCCCACACAGAGGCCCCCGGTGTCCGCACCGGAAGGGGACAAGGACCCTGGCCCTCAGCGCGAGCTGCTAGCCGCCTCGACACCCGGGTGGCATCTGCCCTGAGCTGGAGGTCCAAAGCCAAGATGATTTAATTTATAGAAAGGACAAGGATGTCGTGTAGCAGATTTAATCATCGGAGAGTTTTAAAAAAAAATAAGGACTGGGCTAATGTCGTAATTTACATTTCAAGATAATAAAGAGAGAAAGACAGAAAAGGAAGGGGCCCAGAGCCTGCCAGGGCAGCAAGGAGGGGAGAACAACCAGGGGGCTGAGGGAGCCCAATAGATTTGCCTGAAACACCAATAAATTTAAAAACAAACCCAGAAAGCTAAAGACAGCCCCTGGAAAGTGCTAGGAAAATGGACCATCGATTTTAGACTTGATCTGCATTTTGTATTTTAATAATGCTCTCTCTGTCTTTCCTTTTCTCTCTCTCCCTCTCTCTCTCTCTTTTGCAAAATATAAAAGCTGATCTGATAAATATTAATTTGAACCATCATAATGTATTTGAAAATTCCAGCTAAAATGTCACCACATGGAACATTAATGTAATATTTCAAGGCCCTGAGAGCAATACTCATATTGATTGCATTTATTTCACTCTAGGGAGGAGAGATAATTCTTCAATGTGGGACACATCTGGGAGCCAAGGAGGCAGAGGCTGAGGGGAGAAATGCGAAATTATATATGGTCATAAAAAATACAAAACAGAAAAATCCTCCCCAAAACTCTCTGCTCTCTGAGACGCCCCACACCCAAACTTGGCGTTTTCATTTCCCAGCGTAGCAGGGGGCAGTGGGAAGGCAGCAGCCTGAGTGCCTTTGGGGTGGTGGCTGCAGGACTGGGAGCTGAGTGCCTCTCCCTGGGCCCCACTTTGAGGCTCTGCCTTGGGGCTGGGGCTGCCTCCGGGAAGGTGCTGGGGCCCAGCTGGGATGGATAGACAGACAGAGGGACTGGCCCACTGGGGCCTCAGGCTGCCCAGCGAAAGTTTGCGAATGCACAAGAGCTCTGGGGTCCTGGGAGCCGGGAGAGGAGAAGGAAGGGAGGGGAGGGGAGACAGCTGAGACAGAGAGAAAGGAAAGAAAGAAGAAAAAGAGGAGAGAGAGCGGGACTCAAGACAGGAAGAGGGAAGATGAGAGACAGGCAGGAGGGAGAGACTGAGCGAGGAGACAGAGGAATCAGAGAGAAGAGGAGGAAGAGGGGGCCGAGGGGAGCGGGCAAGGAGAGGCGGAGGCAGGGCGGGGGCCCTGCCGTCTGTAGTCCCAGCTCCTCTCACTGTCATTAAGGATATTGATGTGCTCAGGCGTCAACGAGTCTTTGTACAAGTGAAAGGAAACCCGATGCCGGCGGTGACCCTGAGCCCACGCCCTCCATCCCCCCAACGTCGCCCGGCCCTGGAGTGGGGATGGGAGGTGGAGGGGCCGAGCGGCCCATCGAGGGCTGGCATGCCCGGACTCCACGCTCCCGTTCCCCCAGCCCAACACCGGAGCAGGAGTCGGAGGGGACACCGGGAACCTGATCCTCTCGGCGCCCCGTGCCCAGGGCTCCTGGGCTAGCCCGCTGCCTGTGGTGGCCAGGACCTGCAGCCCAGAGGAAGGCCGGGCGGGGACCCATCTCAGCCGCATCTGCATCTCACCGAGACACTCCCTGCTTCTGGGGACGTGTGCGAGTGCGGGTGGGGGTGAGGTGCTGAATTTTACTGCACCCCTAGAAGGCCAGGGGCGGGGTGGGGAGAAACCTCAGAGGCCCCGGAACTGGTCAAGGTCAGGTTCACTCTTGCCATTCGGGTCTCCGCACAAATGTCACCTTCTCACAGAAGCCCCCTCTGACGGTCTGAATAGCCCCCAGCACAGCTTTCTTTTATGCAGAGCACTCTTATCTGGAATTATATTAATTATCTGTTTACATGCTTTTGATCTGCCGCCCCCCCCCTTCCAGATTAAGTTTTAGAAGGATGGGGACCACGCCTGCCTTGGTCACCATCACGTTCCCTACCCCTGGATCAGAGCAGACGCTCCCTGCGTGTTGGCTGACTTGATGGAAGGACGGACGGACGGACGGCGCCCCACACTCGAACTTGCCACGCTAGGCCTCTGTTGAACCGGGCCCCTCTGCCCGGGCCCCCTTGGGATGATGTGACCCAGCGTCGCCCCCACCCCAGGACCCCTCCCAGCCGCAGCCCCCGCCACCGCTGCCTCCCGTCGCCCGAGCTGCGCGGCCCCCGCCTCCCGGAGCCGTCACTCGCGGAGCTGCCACAATATTGTGAAGGCTCCGCGCTCCCGCTCCGCGGCGCAGCCCGCAGCCCGCGCGGGGGAAGGCGAGGGAGGCGGCGGCGCGGGCGGGCGGCGGGCGATGAATAATGCATGACCAAGGCGCCCCCTACCGGCGGCCGCAGGCTGCGCGGGGGCCCGGCCCAATCGCGCGCGGGACAGAGCCCGGCGCTGGACTGGGCGGGTGTCCCCCGCGCTCGCAGCGGGGAGCGTCCCGCCTCTGCCCCGCCCCGACTCCGGCCACCCCGCCTGCCCTGCCCCGCCACGCTCCCGCCCTCCCCGTCTGGGGAGCAGCCTCCCCCGCGCCCCGCGGCCGAGGAAGGAGTCGGGGAGGCCTCGCAGGGCCCCGAGCAGGCCACGGTGGCGTCCTGCGGTCCCGGGGTGGGGCGGGGGAGCCCCCTCCCTCTCACCCCGGGCTTCTGCACCGGGACTCGGCTCGGCCGGGAGCGCAGCCTCCGGAAGTACATGCATGGAGGGTGGGAGAGAGCAGAGAACCGACTTAATTCGCTTATAAAACGAGTGCAAACAATTTCACAGGAGTTTCCAAGTCTCTGTAGAATATTTACAACAGTGAGATGTAATTTTTTTAAGTTCAAATAAAATACAGGAAAGCCCAGTGTCTACATATGGTACCTGTCACTTTAGAGTAAGGGTCCTGTTAGAACCTTCCTGAGGCCCCTTGGTGGGAGCAATGGATCTTCGCCACTGCCCTCCCCCTGGAGAGGCCAGATGTCAGAGGACACGGTGGGGAGTCATGGCTGAGAGCTGGCCCCCACCGTCTGGAGGGTCCCCCTGTGATCTCTGGGGGTCGGCCTCAACGCGATTGCCTGTCCTCCAGGCCTGCCGCCGACTCCTAACGAGCAGGTTAACAGGACAGCAGAGGTCTCAGCCAGTGATCAGGCGGCTGCTTTAGCTCCCAATCACGCAGGCCCCTGGGGACCTGGGCCAGCCTCCTGGCCTCATGGCCTCTCCTCATTGAGAACAGATTCTAATGACACCCCCAGCCCACCCCCTCGGTCATTCTTGCTGTCCCCTGACTCCCTGCCCTGCCTTAATAAGCCAGAAGGGAGGGGCAAGCAGCCCAGAGGCTGGGGACCTCTGGCATTCACTGACCACCTGCTGAGATGCTGGCACCCGTGGAGATCTCTAGCCCCAGCAACACCCTGCAAATTGGGATTGCGAGCCCTGTGTTACAGGTGAGGAAACGGAGGCTCAGAGAGGTGCAGTCATGGACCCAAGATCACACAGCTCAGATTTGAACCAAGGCTTAACCTCTCCAGATTCTGCGGCTGGGATGAGCCTCTTGGCCTGGAGCAGAGAGGAGCTCCATCCTTCCCCCCAGATGTTCCTCTGTGTCCTGGACCCTATGTTCAAGAGGCCAGACTCAAACCTTGAGCTGGGCCACAAGCCCTCCTATTGGAGCAGCAGTTTGCATCACTAAAAATGGGGTGCAGACTCAATTGCCCTGGGAGTGAGACTGGCAACACAAATGCATGGAATGAGCCACATGTAGCAAACACAGGGTTCCCCAACAGTTTCCAAAATAGTTTTTGGCTCTTAAGGAAACAACAGTTTGAGGTGATGATACCCGTATCACAGGAATTGCATGGGCCGATGAGATGAGGTGTGTGCAGGGGCTTTGTAGGGCAGCCCAGGGTCTTCTGGGATAATTCTTGTTAGCAAGTTAGGGTCCTCACCTCTCCCTGGGTGAGGTTACTCTTTTAGTTTGGGTTTCTCTAAAAGCAGACCAAGGATTGGGTGCGTGTTTATTTGGGAGGGATCCCCAAAGAAATGGTAAGGGAGTAGGGAGGCAGGCGCAGGAGGCCGAGTCAAGGAACAGTTCCCGTGGGGGCAGCCGGGCCTCCATTCGCCTAGAGACCCTGCTCCTCTCCAGACTGTCCCAAGGTTGGTAGGGGCTGGGGTGTTTATCCACCAACTGCCATCTCTCATTGGGTGAAGGTCACAGGATGCCAACCTCACTCCTACAGCCAGAGAGGCGTCCTTGGGAGCTTGGGCTGGCGTGATGAGGACCATCGGCAAAGCTGCGGGTGTCCCCTGGGGCAGACTGGAGCATCTGACTGGGGCTCAGAAGCCTTCCTGGAGGAGGTGACATTTTCCTAGCAGAACTGTGAACCAGAAACTCAGTTCTCTGTGCTGGGGCCTAGAGGGACTTCACCTCCTCACCCCCGCCCCCACCACTGTCCCCTGGTCCCCAAAGCTCCTCTGGCCGTGGTAACTACTATCAAATTGCTGGTACTGGAGCCAGGAGGTATCTCTGCCTCCCATCATCCTGGCCTCCAGGACAGCCGCCCTCCAATCCAGACTTTGCCCTGCCTCTCATACCCCTGGGCTCAGGGGAGACTCCTTCTTGAGGTGGGTAGGGAGGGGAAAGCTCAGCTCTGGGCTAGACCCTGAGGGGCTACCTGAGGTTAGCCAGCAAGAAGTTTCTGAAGTTTTCAGAATGCCTGGGGACCTTGTTTGAAACATGGACATAGGTCCCATTGAGATCTCTGTACTCAGGGCATCCAGGCAGGGATTAGAGCTTCTGCATTTTTTTAAGCAAACATCCAGGGCCTGCTCATGCAGCCTGTGGACTTGGGTTGGGGACCCATTTCCCTGCTCGGTGTTGAGCTAGCGGTCACCTCCCCCGACCTCATGGGAGCTGCCAGCAGAAGCTTCCTATGGCTGTGAGCCCCAAAGGGCCTCCCACCTACCCTGCACGGTCCCTCCTTAATCACTCGGCCTCAGACTCAGACTTCCAGAGCTAGGGCCAAGCCAACAGCATGAGGAAAGGAGACAGCCTCGCTCGGGGCCAGCATGAGCTCCACTCTGCAAAGACCTCCCCACACCTCTGTTTCCTGGAGAACATGAGGGCTCCTTCTTGACTGAATCTGTGACCTCCCATTCATTCATATGCATGGATCAAATTTTAGGAATGCAATTAATTACCTGTTGTTGTGTCTGCTTTAATTATTGTCGTGTTTTCTATGCACTTTATACAACTTAATAAACAGTTGGGGAAACAAGATCTTGGTGGGGCAGGGGCTCAGGAGAAGCTGTGCTCTGCCCCCAGCCCAGGAAAGCACCTTTCCACTGTCATTCACGATCAAATCCATTCATTCTTTCTTTCATTCGTCCATTCATTCTTTCATCCAGTCACTTGGTCATTGATTCATTCCCTCAGTCCCTCATTCATTTGGATATTCATTTCCTCATTCATTCATTCACTTATCCAGAGAATACTTATTAGTATCGCCATGTGACCAGCTCTAGGACAGGTGCCAGGAAGCAGTGGTAAACAAAACAACAAGTTCCTTGCCTTAGAAGAGCCGACAATCTGGTTGAGGGACAGACAGACGCTTCCAGAAAGAACTCAGATAGTCAGGGAAGACTTCTTGGAGGAGGCGACATTTAAACCCACCCCCTGATTTGTTCGTTTATTCATCCATTTAGGCAGAGCAGGCTCTGTTCCTGGGGAGGGCAGGTGATGGAAGCCCAGCCCTGAGGAGCCAAGATCTAGGGAGCGAGAAAACCAGCAGTGCAGTTAGTACAAGGCGATGGGAAGGTGAGAGCTCGGAGGTGGGGAAATGGCTGGGAGGTCTGTTTTGGGTGAAGGCACAGAGTATGTCTTCCAGGACCTGTAGAAAGTGAGTAATCTGAGCTTCCAGAGGACAGCTTGGGAGCCGTTTGCCAGCTTCTTCTAAGAAACCAGCAAGTCCTCTGATAAGCAAGCATCCAGGGCCTGCTCATGCAGCCTGTGGACTTGGTTGGGGACCCATTTCCCTGCTCAGTGCTGAGCTAGTGGTCACCTCCCTCCACCTCATAGGAATTGCCAGCAGAAGCAAGTGGTAAGTACTGTACACGGTGGGAGAGGACGAGGAGGGGGAGGTCTGGTGACTAAGGCCTCCTGGTTCCCAGTCCCCTTGGGCTGACTCTAATTCTTGCCTTGGACTAGGAGAGGGCTTGATAAGGCTGGGCCTTGGCGAAGGAGCAGAAGTTTCTCAATCAGAGAAGGACGCTCCAAGACAAGCCCCACCGTGTGCACAGGCGCAGAGGCAGGAGGGAGCTGGCACGTTTGGCGAGCAGGAGAAGCCTGGCGTTGTGGCGGGGGCTGGTGCCCAGGCCCCACAGGTGGGAGATGAGGTGCCTGGATCACAGATGGCCATAGGGGTAGCGCTGAGGAGGAAGCTGAGCAAAGCCCTGAACATAATCAGGAGCCATGGATGGTTTGTGAGCTGGGGAGGCACCTGTCAGAACTGAGTATCCTGTGTTTGTTTATAAATGTGTTTTGGGGATATGGCAATAAGCTAGCCATGACCTCTGCCTGTGCCGAGCCAATGACTCCAAAAGGGAAGCCGGTGGCCCCAAGGTCAGGGCCAGCTCGGGTGGTAAGGGCTGTCAGGGTGACCGTCCCAGGGGCCCAGGAGCCCAGAGGAGTGGGTTAGGCTCTGGAAAGAAAAATTAAAAGCCAATAACATCTGGTATTTATCAAGCCTGCCTCCTCGCCAGGTGCTTCCCATTCGTTATCCCATTAATAATAATAACAGTAGGAGCAGCAGCGTAATAGCTAACACTTATTTTGTGCCAGCTCCTTTCTGTTCTAGGTGCTCTTACCCCTATTAATTCCTTTAATCTTCACAACAGCCCTATGCGGTGGATATTATCGTCATTATCCCCATTTGACAGATAAGGATATGGAGGCTTCTCCAGGGAATAAGAGATCAAACCAGGATATGAACTCACACCTTCCCGATTCCACAGTCCGTGCTGGCTTCACGCTGCCCTGCACCCCGTGGTCAAGGGCTGGGCGGGGGCCGGGGCAGAGGGCCCCTGCGAGAACCACAACCTGGAGTGGCCCTGGCCCGTCCTCTCCCCGAGGGCAGCCTTGGGTTGCTGCATTCTCCTGCTGCCGACTGAGGCTGGTGTTTTATGAACCCAGAACCGCAGCAAGATTCTCCTATTAATTTATTGGTATTGCTAATTAAACATCATATTCGCAAATGTAAATTTCCTAATGGCCTCCTTTCCATTTCCGAAGTTTCCTAAAAGAGCCTTCTTGTTATGGTTGTCAGTGGAAACCAATTACATCTCACCGATGGGTGGGCTGTGGCTGGCTCAGGGGTCACGGGGTCTGGCGGGGATGAGGGGCCTCTGGACGGGGTCTGGCTGGGGCCCTTCTAGACCACAGGGAGAAGGGGACGAGGGAATGGCGGGGAGGAGGAGGCAGAGCAGGCCCAGCCCTAAGCTCTTTGGTGTCAGCCACCTGCTCCCGACTGGCCTTGTCAGGGAGGGGCTCTCCTCCCGCCCCTGGCGTGGCTGCTGGCCTGGCCTGTGGCTGTTTGCAAGGCTGTGTCAGGGAGGCCAGGACTAGGATGAGAGAAGCCACGAAGGAGCCAATGTCAGTGCTTGGAGGGACCTTAGAGATTTTGAGTCTAACCCCTCATTTGAAAATGGAGAAACTAAGGCACGGGGCGGTGGCGGGGGTGGGGAGATAGGGGTGGAGGAACTGACTAGCCCAGGGCCACAGAGTCAGTCACTAGAGGAGCTGGGACTTGTTTGCTTCTGATCATTTTGAAAATCCGATGCGTGAGTCCCCACACTACAGATGAATGTGCGCAGGAAGTGCATGATTGCAGGGACCCTGTCCTGTGCCATGGCAACCCCCACCCCAAATCAGTCATTGCAGAGAATTTACAAGCAATGGCTCTTGGATCAGAAAGTACCACTGCCGAACCCACAGCCAGCAAGTTCTCTGCCTCTGTGGATCTCAGTCTCCTCATCTGTAAAATGGGGACAACGGTCTGTCCCTCCCAGGGCTGCAGGATTATTTGACAAAGCACGCGAGTGCTCCGTAACAAGCAGCTGATGTCAGGATGGGCCTCGTCGTGTCAGAGCCCAGCCTGCTTCTAACCCAGTGTGCGGAGGACGAGCTCTGACTGCTCCCGGGCCACGTAGCCAGGCGGACCCAGGGAGGCCGGGAGAGGGAGGCAGCATGGGCCTGGGGCCCTGCCTCATCTTTACACAGGCATTGTCTCCCTAATCCTCTGCAGCTCACTTACAGACGGAGAAACTGAGGCCTTGGAGGTTAGCGACTTGCCTGGTCTGGGGTTCCCCCCAGATGGGGGTGGGGGAGTCCTCTCTGACGCCGCGGTCTGGGCTGGTAACTGTTCTGTGCTGCCTTCTCTGAGCACCAGCGTGAGATGAAGAGCAAACAGTGGACCACCGGCCAGGAGTTCGAGTCCCTGCTCTGTGGCTTCTTTGCTGGGAGGCCTTGAGCGATCAGGGTCCCATCAGAGACACGGCAGAGAGGACTGGAGGTCTCTGCTGGCCTAAGACGCCAGAATGCACACTGAGGTCAGCACTGTCCGTTCTGCTCAGACGACCACAGACCCTGCAGAGAAGGGCAGGAAAGGGAATTTCTGGGGGAAACTGAGTCAAAGGGCCAGGGCATTGGCAAGGAGCCCGAGGATAAGGAAGACCCTCCCCATGCCCTTGTCCCAGGGCCTCTGGGAAAAGCTGGGGAGTGGGGCTGGGGGAGGGGTGGGGAGTGATGGCGCTGCCCAGAGGCCAGGGAGCGCCCAACCCTGCACCCCGCCCTCCGTGGCCACACTCCCTCTGTGCCCCAGTGTCTTTAGGGGACCAGTGGGTAATCTGAGTGTTTTTGTTGCTGCTTGGGAATCTCCATTAGGGAAAGTTTTAAAAATACACTCTATTGTTGTTTATTATTAATGGCGGTAACACCGGGAGCGAGGCCGCTCGCTCGCTGCCTGTCATCCGGGCTCCTAATGGGCTGGGCTGAGCCGCCAGACCAGGAGCCCATCACACAGGGCTCCAGGCGGGGCCCATGCAGGGCTCGCCTCGTGGTATAGGGCCTAAGGGTGTCCAGACTTCCAAAAAGTTTTTTTTACTGTGGTAAAATACACAGAACATATGGCATTAAGTACACTCACAATGTTATGCAGCTATCTAGTTCCAGAACTTTCTCATCACCCCAGAAGGAAACCTCATACCCATTAGGCAGTCACTCCCCATCTTCGCCTCCCCAAACCCCTGACAACCACCAATCTGCTTTCTGTCCCTATGGACCCGCCGTTTGGGATATTTCCTACAAATGGAGCCCCGCACTCTGTGGTCTTTCGTGCTCGGCCTTGTTCATTTAGCATAAAGTTTCCAGGGTTCACTCAGTTGTGCTATGTATCTGTACCTCAGTCCTGTTCATGGCTGAAGACTATTCCATTGGCCACATTTTGTTTATCCAGCCGTCGGCGGATGGGCATTTGGGTCGTTTCCACCTTTCGGCTCTCGTGGACAGCACCGCTATGAGGTGTCCGGGTCTTGAGCGTGCGGTTACCGGGATTCCGCAGGGGGGTCTGGATGCTGGTCCACAGATGCAAACAGCAGGCATGAAGATGCCCTATGCTGGGCATGAGAGTGTCTAGTTCAGGGGCCCTAGGGACCACCCAGGGCTCCTGTTAGGTAGGTGGGCTCCCACAGGCCCTTCTCCAGCACCCAGTCCTGAGCTCCTGGGAAACTGCCTTCAGCTGGAAGGTGAAGGCTCCTTAAGGCAGGAGGAAGAGGGGCCGGGAAGCAGCCTCCAGAGGTGTGACCATGCTTGGAGGCTGGGCGCTGGATGAGATGACCTTCTGAGGGCCTGTCTCACCGTGGACTGTCCCAAAGGCACGTGGCAGAACCTCTGTGCATAGATCACAGAACACAGAATGTCAGAAAAGGATAAGGCCTCGCTGTTGCTTTGTTCAAGTGCCCCACCCAGGGGCATTTTAGAGTTGGGGAAACTGAGGCCAGGAAAGAGAAGTGACCTCTTCATTAGTGTTGCCATCAGCAATGCCTTCATAGGTACAGTTGATTGGCACTTTCCACAAGCTTGGCAGTGTGCTCAGCATGAGGTCCCTTAAGCCACACAATTTAGTGAGGGGCTCTCATATTTTCACCCCATTTTACAGGTAAGAATGTGAAGGTTCAGAGAAGTGAACCCACTATAGAAAATGCAGGAATGGGACAGAAGTTCTCAGGTGTCCCCAAGGGGAATCAGAGGTTTTCCAGCTAGATCTGCACCACTACGGCCAGTGACAACTGTCCTCAAGGTCAGCCCTGAGTCATCCTCTCCTGGGGGGCTCAGCACCCCTGCACCCTCCTGTTGGGGTAGCTATCCCTCAGCCCATGTCCAAGCCAGAAGCTGGGCTTCTTGGGGAGGTGGCATAGAACGTGGCAAGAGCACAGACGTGGGTACAAATCCCAACTCCGTTCCTTGCTAACTTTATTTGCTGAGCCTCAGTGTGCCCATCTGTAAAATGGGGAGTCTGGCCAACACCCACTGCAGAGGGTTGCTTTAAGAGTTAAATGGGTTGATGTATCTACAAGGCTTGCACAGAGCTTGGTGCACAATGAGTGCTCCAAAAATGTAGCCCAAGAAAGCTCACGTGGCTCTGCCCAGGGCCTCACCCTGGCCCCCCAACCAGGCCCTGGATCAGAAGAGCTGGGTCTCCCGACACACAGGAGATCAGGAACCTGGTGCTGTCCCCTGGGATCTGCAGCTCAGAAGGAGCGGCACTCACGGTGTCCCTGGGATAATCGGAGAGGACACCACCTTAATTCCACCTCCATCAGACCTCCGCCAGAAGACGCGACCCTTTCACCTCATCAATATTCAAGAGCTTAACAAAAAAAGCTATAACTAGGGAAGTCAGAAATAATGGAATGCAGTATTGATTATTTTATGGTGCGATTAGGGGTAATTACATCTCTCAAATTTTATTTTAATGTTACTTTCTACTACTTTTAGCCTTTTAAAATTATCCCAAACATCCCCATTTAATGGAACACACATGCCTTCAATTTCAATGTGAAATACTTTTTTTCTGCTAAAGTGTGACCTCAATATATTTGAAAACATAAATTACACTATGTATAAACCATAAAAAATGAATGATGAATTTAATTCTGGTGAAGCGTGAGGGAACGAGGAGGCGGCGGGCGGAGGTGCTGTTTATCCAGTGCGGAGGGGACGGCGGGAACCAGAGGGATGCCTGACCTTCAGGGGCCCCGGAACAGGGCCCGGCGGTCTGGAGGACACAGGCCAGGGAGGGACCGGAGGCTGCACCTGCCCCAGTGCCCTCCCTCCCCTCGGGTGAGCTCTGGGCCAGCTCCTCGGTCCACCCTCCCTAGGGAGCAAGTTTCCAAGGCTTGCGCCTCCCAGCCTCACTCTGCCCAGAATAGGTAGCGTGGTGTGGGCGCTGATGAGCTGCAGCTCCCTTTCCTGGCTCCACTGGACGGATGAGCAAGCCCAGGCTGCAGGGACTTGGCTTAAGGAGCGTGGCCCGCGAGGGCTGCAGACCCAGGACGGAGGGAGTCTGCAGCCCAGGAGCTTCTGCTGTCAAGAAGAGCAGCCTGCTGTAACTCCCTGTGTCCCGTGCGGACATCGCTGTGCCCGTGCGGACATCGCGGCAGTGAGCAGAGTGGTAAGAACATGCACTCTGGGGCCAGACAGCCCTGGGTTCAAAACTTGGCCAACTTCTAGGAGAGCTGGAGGCTTCTCTAGCACCAAGAAGCTGGAGAATGTTACACTGGTTCCTCCCTCCCGCCCTTGACACACCCCTTGCCCAGGGTCCATGCTGGGGTTTAGAACCCAGGAATGTGGGTTTTCAAAATGTGGGTAGGAATTTCTGCTGAGCCCTCCGGGCACGGCCTCCAAACCTGACTTCTGGGCTTTCCTGGTGTCTGCACTCCCTTCCTCTTCCCTCTCGGGTGACTGGCGGCTCGTTATTTGGGGACCCTGTCCTCAGTCTCATCGTGAGTCCTGGGAGTGCGGGGCCTCCTCTCCTTGTTCATGGCTGTACCTCCAGCACCTGCAGCTGGAGGAGCTCGAGAATATCGTGTGAATGAAATATGCTCTTCGACTGGTGACCTCAGAGTTGCTAATTTCAACGGTCCATCCTCAGCCCTCCTTCAATCCATCAGCAGCATTTGCCGCTGGGCACCTCTTCCTCCTCCGGGAGACACCCTCTAGCCTCGGTTCCCTGGACGGCCAGGCTCCGGCTTTCCCCAACCTCCCCGCCTGCTCCTTCACCTCAGAAGGTCGTGCTGGGGCCCCTCCTCTGCCACATTCACTCCCGGGGTGACCATCCCGCTCACAGCTCTAACGACCTTCTAAGCCAACCATAATGCAAGCCCCCTAAGGCAATTAAAAATTGTTTTGGTAACCACATTTTTAAAAAGTGAAATTAATTTAAGTATTCTATTGTGTCCAAGTATAGTGTATTCAAAATATTATCATTTCAACTGTGATCAATAGCAAAGATCATTAATGAACCATTTTACTTTTGTTTCATCCTAAGCCTTTGAAATGCAATGTGTATTTTACAGTTAACAGCACATCACAATTGGGAGAGCTGCGTCTTGAGTGCTCGGTAGCCACACACGGGGCTGGCAGCTGCTGTACTGGGCGGCAAGGAATCTACATTGACTGTTTCCAAAGCCTCATCTCCAGCCCAGCTCTCTCTTCTCTGATCTCAAACTCCAACGGCCAAAGCCGAGCTCCCAATCTTTCCTCCCCCCAATCAATTATTATTGCTGCTGTATGTTCAAAATACATCCAGAGTCCCACCACTTCCTGCCTTCTCCACCGCTGCCCAGCTGGTGCGAGCCACCAACTCCTCCCGCCTGGATACCTGCAATCAGCTCCTCCCTGGTCTCCCCACGTCCATTCTTGCCCTTCCCCCGTAACCTGTGCTCCACCCAGATCCCAGAGTGGCCTAGTTAAAGCCTAAATTGGCTCCTGTCACACCTTTGCTTACAACCCTCTAATACCTCCCACATCCCTCAAGGTGAAAGTTCAAGTTCCTAATTAGAACCAAGCCAGGCACAGTAGTCCCAGTGACTCCGGAGGCTGAGGCAGGAGGATCGCTTGAGCCCAGGAGTTCAGGGCTGTAGTGCTCATGATCACGCCTGTGAATAGCCACTGCACTCCAGCCTGGGCAACATAGTGAGACCCCATCTCTTTAAAAAAAAAAAAAAGGGTAGTCCAAACAAACATGTTTCTGGGCCTCAGGGCCTTTGCTCTGTTCTGGCACCCAGAAGGCCTTCCCTTAGCCACCTACGAGGTCATTCTTAATAAAATTGCCGTGTCTCTCCCTGTCCTTCTACCCCCTCCTTTTTTTTTTCTCTCCGTAGCACTCATAACTTTCTGATACTTTATATAATTTACGTATTTATTTTGCTGATTTTGTGGGGGACCGAGTCCCTCCCCCACCAGAAGAGCAGCTCCATGAGGTCAGGAATTTTTGTCCTTTTGTCTGTTTTGTTCACTGCCCCCCCGCAATGTCCACATGGATGATGCTGTCATGTGTTAGGCATTCATAAATATTTGATGAACAAATAAATAAATACGCCCCTCCCAAATGGACAGCCATTTGAACTAAGACCACTTACTGAATTCTGCTTATTTGAAATGTAACATAGACTTGTACCTGTCCATTGATCAATTTATCTATCCCATTCCTAAATTGCTCTATTTTAATTACTAGGGCTCTATCTCTATAGTATGTTTTGCCAACTGTTAGGGGCTATTCTCCTTTGAAAATGTTTTTTTCGATATTATTATGCATTTTCTTTTTCATATGAACTCAACAAGTGGACTATCATGTTTGATAAACATTTATGTTGGGAGCTTCATTGAGATTATATTCAATTTATTAATTAATTAAAGAAGATGAATTTATTGTATTTCAATATTGTCATCCCATCTAAAATATCTCTCTCCATTTCTTTTTTTTTTTTTTTTTAAGGCCAGCTACATGCTGTGCCTGTAATAAATCCTTTATTTTATTTTATTTTTTTAGAGCTGGGGTCTTGCTCTGTCACCCAGGCTGGAGTGCAGTGGCTATTCACAAGTGTGATCATAGTTCACTGCAGCCTCGAACTCCTGGGCTCAAGCAATCCTCCTGCCTCCTAAGTAGCTGTGTGCTACATGCTACAACAGATGTGTGCTGCCATGCCCAGCTCCGCATTTCTTTTTTTAAATAATGTTCTATAAAAATATTAGAGGAGCCAGGCACAGTGGCACATGCCTGTAGTCCCAGCTACCGGGGAGTCTAAGGAGGGAGGATCACTTAAGCTGAAGAGTTCGAGTCCAGTCTGAGCAACATAGCGAGACCCCATCTCTATTTTTTTTTTTTTTTTGAGACAGAGTCTTGCTCTGTCGCTCAGGCTAGAGTGCCATGGCGTCAGCCTAACTGACAGCAACCTCAAACTCCTGGGCTCCAGCGATCCTCCTGCTACAGCCTCCTGAGTAACTGGGACTACAGGCATGCACCACGGCTAATTTTTTCTATTTTTTAGTAGGGACGGGGTGTCACTCTTTCTCAGGCTGGTCTCGACCTCCTCACCCCAAGCAATCCTCCTGCCTCGGCCTCCCAGAGTGCTAGGATTATAAGCGTGAGCCACTGCGCCCCCAGCCAAGACCCCATCTCTAAAATTTAAAAAAAAAAATTCACAACCTTGGGCAGGAAAAACAAGATACAATCCAGGAGCCAAAGAGAAAAAGAGTGCTATACTTTTATACATGAAAATGTAACATTTCTGTGTGACAAAAGACCAGCAACAGGCTATGAGAAAAATGATTCATATCTAGAATATATAAAAACATTAGAAAATAGACTAAAGATATAAACACATTTCACAGAAAACAAAATGAAAATGGCCAATAATCAAATGGAAAAAAATTCACACTCATTAGTTATCAGGTAATTGAAAATTAAAATAATGGGATATCTTTTTTTTTTTTTTTGTCTGACAAATTGGAAAAAGTTAAGAAGACTTATAACATCTAGTATCAGTAAAGATGCAGTTAAACAGGCGCTCTCACACAATGCCGGCCAACGTGTACCTGAGTTAACTTTTTGGAGAACAATTTGTTAATATTGATTGAAGTTAAAAACTTGACCCAGGAATTCCACTTCTGGGGCTCTCTTTTCTGGAAAGACTTGTTTGGGTGAGCAAAAATGTGTGAAAGAATGTTTATTATCTTGTCTTTTTGTAATAGAAAATATTTTTGAAAAAACATGAAGATCCCTCAATCGGACCTTGGATATATACCTATAGCACAGCCACACTGTGAAACCCTGGACAACTACCAACAATAGTGAGGTAGAGCCACAGAGTTCTGTAAAGATCATGGAAAGTTCTCCAAAGCAAACTGTCAAGTGCAAAGAAGTAGGAACAACAAATGTGATGTGATGAAAGAGAAGATATTGGAAAAATTGGGCAAAGAATTCGAACAGACATTTCTCCAAAGAAGCTACACAAGTGTCCAATAGTCACGTGAAAAAATCCTCATCAGCCACCAGGGAAATGCAAATCGAAATGACCAGATCCCCACTCCACACTCACTGGGACGGCTATAATCAAAAAGTCAGATAATAACAAGTGCTGGTGAGGATGTGGAGAAATGGGAAACTTACATAGCTGGTGGGATTGTAACATGGTACAGCCACTTTGGCAAAAAATCTGGCACTTTCTCAAAATGCTAACCACCCAGTTACCATGTGACCCAACAATTCTAAGTGTGTACCCAAGAGAAATGAAAACATATGTCCACGCAAAAACTTGCACATGAATGTTCATAACAGCATTATTCATCACAGCCAAAAAGTAAAAGCAACCCAAATGATCATCCACTGATGAATGGATAAGTAAAACGTGGTACATCCATACAATGGAATATTATTTGGCAATATAAAGGAACGAAATACTGATACATGCTACAACAGGGGTGAACCTTGAAAACATACTTAAGTGAAAAAGCAATACGTGAGAGATGTACGATTGTTCGATTCCATTTATAAGAAATATACAGAATAGAGACAGGAAGTAGACTAGTGCTTGCCAAGGGCTGGGGACTTTAAAGGGAATGAGGACTGACTGCTAGTGGTCACAGGGACTTTTCCTGGGGTGATGAAATGTTCTAAAATCGGTGTGGTGATGGCTGCACAACTCTGTATATACTGAAAGTCATAGAATTTTACACTTTAAATAGGCGAATTGTATGGTATGTAAATTATATACCAATAAAGCTTTTTAAAAATTTCAATAGATTTAGGGGGTGCAAGTTTTTTGATACATGGATGAATTGCGTGGTGGTGAAGTCAGGGCTTTCAGTGTACCTGTCACCCGAGTAGCGTACGTTGTATCCAATCAGTAATTTTTGATCCCTTAACCCCTCCCACTGTCCCCCCTTCTGAGTCTCCAAAGTCTACTATACCCCTCTGTATGACCGATGAAGCTGTTTTTTAAAAAGATAATTAAGATGCCTGCATCGGGTCCTTTCTCATTGGTTAATCATAGTCCAGGAACTGGATTCTCACCCGCAATCCAAGCGCCCCTTCTATCAGACTCCGGTAAAATCCACGTGAGCAATCTGCGGGGAGCCAAGTGTCAGAAGTTCAATGAATCCGGACAGGTAGTCGGATCTTTCCTGTGCGCGGGCTCCAACACGGCTCAGCTCAGCAGTTACTGAGCTGGTCTTTATCTAAAATCTTGCTATTTCGATCACTGCGAAATTTTTTGCATTAATTTTGCTTTTCAAATATATTGCATTAAAGTGTGATTTATCTTGATTTCTGAGGGGTCGGGGCGCCCCCTGATATTTTGCACTCAAGTGCCTCATTCGCCCATCTTGCAGGTCCCCCGCCCTGGGTCACATGAGTCGTGACCCTGGCCTTGTCCTTGTCCCTAAAGGAGCCGCCCGTCACTCCCAGGCTGCACGGAGGCCAGAGGGGCGGGGGCTCCAGAGGCCACAGCCTCCCGCCCCGGACGGCTGCAGGGTCCTCGGGAGAGCCCTGGAGAGACAGAGGAGAGACAGTGAGACTGAGTCCCTCAGCCCACAGAGGGACAGGCGAGCGGGTCCCCAAACCAGAAGAGGGGCAGAAAGAGCGAGGGGAGAGGGGGCGAGCAAGGAGGGGCGGCGGGAAGCGGGCGGCAGTGGGCGTGGGTCCCACGGCGGGGCCCCCTCCCGGCGTCGCGCCCACCCACCCCAGCGCGGGAGGGGAGGGGGCTCCCGGCCGCCGCCGCCTGATGCGTATCGATCTGGCGCCCGGGTCGGCGCGGGGGCACCGGCTGCCGGCGGGCGGGGCGACCGCACATTAGCGCGGCGGGGACCACTCCCCGGAACGCGGGCCGGGCAGCCCATTAGACGCCCTCGGCCGGCGGGGCGACCCCCGGGCGGGCGGGGCGAGGCTGGCTCCAAGCAGGCGGCCCCTGCGGCGGCGGGTGGGCTGTGGCCGAGCTGGGCGCGGGGGTCCGACCCGACGGCTCCTCGGAAGCTCGGGCTCGCCCCGCGCCCAGCGCTGCCCTCCAGCCTGCAGGCCCGCGCACGTGCTGTGCCCTCTGGCAGGGACACCCTCCGCCCACCGCTGCCCACCAAGCCCACCCCTGGGCTCTCCCTGAGCCCCCAGACCCCGCTGGGTGCTGCCTTTGCACGTCTTCAACAGACCCCTTGAACAGCCCCACGAACGCGATCGTCTCTGCCTTTGGTAACTTGGGTCATGGACTGATGTCCCCAAGTGCTTTGCAGGCCCTTTGGTGGCTGCACCCTGCCTGACTGACGGCTTCCCCTGTCCTGGCACTGGGCCCCAGAGCGCACCCAGAACACACAATACAGAACACATGCAGTGAAAGAATAAACATCACAGCTAGTCAGAAGGCAAGACCTGTGGAGCCCACAGGGACTTTCCACAGGGAGATCTTGGCTCCCTCTTCTTTTCCTCCAGGAGCATGAGTGCTGGGTAGAATTAGGGTTGAATTCTAATTCCGCCACTTAATAGCTGTGTGACCTTGGGCAAGTTAATGTAACGTCTCTGGGCCTCTGTTGCCCCATCTCAGCTTCACCAAGGCCTGGCTGGGAAAGGACAATGTGTATCCTGATTCCTGCCCTGGTGAGAGATCCCGGGAGATCAGTACTCACGCTGGGAAGGGGACTGGAACTCGGTAAGAAGAGGGGGGCTGCAGGGGGCATGAAGTCCCCGTGGGGCGTGGGGCGTACAGGAAACAGGCCGTCCTCACAGTGGCTGCCCCTGGCAGTGGACCCTGGAAGGGGGACCATGAGGGGTAGTTTGGCAATGTGGCTCCTCCCATGCAGGCCAGCACCTCCCACTCCAGACCCATCCTCTCACCTCCCCCTGGACAGTGGTCCAGCTCCACAGAAGGCACAGAAACTTGCTGTGGCCTTGGCTCTGCCCCACCAGCCTCACCTCTCCCCTGACCCTATCTCCCCTCCAGCCCCCACCCTGTTCCCAGCAGCGCCTCAGCTCACGGTGCTCGGTCCCTCTCCTCCCACCCTCTCTCTCTAGGACCCATTCGGGGCAACTGATGCCTCTGGGCCTGGGCACAGGTAAGGAAGCCCAATGGTCAGTTCACAGCCCTCCGTTTGCAGGTCCCTGGTGGTCACTCTGCCCTCCTTGGAACCCTTTCCTTACTGGCTAGTCCTCCCCTTCTTCCTGCTCCTGCCAGCCTCCCCTATGACTTCCTCTTCCTTGTCCCCACCCTAATCACCGGAGGGTCTTCCGACTCTTCTCCACATACCCCTCCCTCTGCCATACCTCTGAGCCCCAACTCTTTAAACACCGAATGTGCGCCGACAATTCCCAAATGTTTATCTGTCATTCACACCTCTCCCTGGAGCCCACACATCTCTGGCTACTCGATGTCTTCACGTGGAGAACAGGCAGGGCTGCCTCTAGCTCATACCAGCCCCTTGCAAGTTAGGAGAAAGTGACTTCCTTAAGTGGAAAAACAAAACACTTTTTTTTTTTTTTTTTGAGACAGAGTCTCACTGTGTTGCCCGGGCTAGAGTGCCGTGGCTTCAGCCTAGCTCACAGCAACCTCAAACTCCTGGGCTCAAGCGACCCTCCTGCCTCAGCCTCCCGAGTAGCTGGGACTACAGACATGCGCCACCATGCCTGGCTAATTTTTTCTATATATAATTTTTTCTATATATATATTTTTAGTTGTCCAGATAATTTCTTTCTATTTTTGGTAGAGACGGGGTCTCGCTCTTGCTCAGGCTGGTCTGGAACTCCTTACCTTGAGGGATCCACCTGCCTCGGCCTCCCAGAGTGCTAGGATTACAGGCGTGAGCCACCGCGCCCGGCCAACAAAACACTTTTTAAAACTTGGTACTACGTATTATTCCATCCGACCATAGGAAGGCTGGGCAGGAGATAGGCGGGCCAGGCAGCCCCAACTGGCCCTTGCGTAAGGAGACGGGGCGGCGGAGGGGGCACTGGCTCTGGGGTTTATTCAGTGGCATCCAGCTTAAAGTCATCTGAATGACAGTTCCACAAATCAAACTTCTTGTTAAATCTGTGGCCAGAGCATATGCATCCCGTGGAAGCAGTGAAGCTGCTGGAGCACAGCTGTGCCCCCACCCCGCCCCCGCTCATCCCCTCGTCTTGGCCTGGGTCTGTCCAGGAGGGGCTTCCTGGGGGCGGCAGTCCTGCCAGGCACACGCTCATATCCATACTCTTGCTCACTTATACCCAAGTGCTAAGGCAACAGTCACACTCTGAATACTCCCTCCACCCCCCCCCCCGACCCTGTGATGCAGACGAGGCAGGTTTACAGTTGTGTAGGGGAGGACATCAGTCTTCCAAAAGAGGCTGAAAAGAAGAGGAGCAACTTCGGAGGGGGGGGCACCCTGTGTGTGACTGCAACAGAGCACAGTCCTTCACATGTGTGGAGGATCTAGAAGTTAGACAGGTCTGTGATTAGAATGAAACCCTCTTGGATATGCTGCCCTTGCACAGTGTACAACCTGTGCAACCTTACATGGCAGTCCTGCTAATAGGCACCTGTATTAGTCAAGATAGGATAACTTATGCTGTGGTAACAAACAACATCAAAATCTCAGTGTCTTCAAACAACAAAGATTCATTTCTTTCTGGTGATACATGTCCAGGATGGGCGGGCAATGCGCTGTCCTTCATGAGTCACTTAGAAACCCAGGCCGATGGAGGTTTCGGCTCGGCCCATGCTCCTGCGATGGCAGCAGCAGGGAAGGTCATCGAACGCCCAGCCCGGAAGGTGCACTTCTCACTCCCGCCCACAACTCTCTGGCCGGAGCTGGTCTGATGGTCACGTGTAACCTCAGTGTGGCAAGATGAGCCATCCTCCTGTGTGTCCAACAGAGAACAGGCCACCAAGGGAGCAGGGACGTCTGCCTCAGCACCCCAAACTTAACGCATTCGAACCGAATTGCCCCCGCGATCTCCCCAGCCGCGCTAATGGTGTGGCGTCTTCCAGGGCTCAGGCTCTGACTCGGAGGCATCCTGGGTTCTCTGTTTTTCAAATATCCCACAGTCAGGTGATTTGCAAACTCTGTCCACCCCACCAGCCTGGCCGAGCCACGTCAGCTCCAGCCTCAACGTCACAGTGGACTCCTTAAGTCCACCTTCACCCTCGATGGACAGTCTCCACCCAGCGGCCAGAGGGATCCTGTTAGACATAAGCCGCATCACATCTCTGCTCTGCTCAAAACCCTCCATGGCTCCCACCTGCCTCAGAGAAAAGCCAAAGTCCTCACAGTGGCCCTCAGAGCCCCACAGCTCCCCCATCATCCCTCTGACCTCACCTCCTCCCTGCCTCTGCCTCTCACCCTACTCCAGCCCCTCCGGCCTCCTGGCTCTCCTTGGGCAGTGAGTCTGCTCGGCCCCGGGGCCTCTGCCCATGCGGGTCCCTCTGCCCGGAGTGCTCTCCCTCCAGAGCTCAGCAGAGCTCGCTCACCTCCTTCAAGACTTCACTCTGATGTCTCTCTCTCCAGGAACCCTTCCCTGACCTCCCTATTTTTGGTTGCACACCCACCCCTGCACTCCCTCTACTTCTTTCTTGTTGCATCCTTTTGCCAGAAGACTTACCACCTTTTAACAGTCCACAGATCTTACTTATCGTGTTTACTGTCTGTTGCCCCAACTAGAATGTAGGGCAGAGCTTTGTTGTTGTTGTTGTTGTTGTTGTCGTTGTTTTGTGTTTTTGTTTTTGTTTTTTTTTTGAGACAAGGTCTTCTTCTGTCACCCAGGCTGGAGTGCAGTGTCGTGATCATAACTCACTGTAACCTCTAACTCCTGGGCTCAAGCACTCTTCCCATCTCAACTTCCCGAGTAGCTGGGACTACAGGCATGCACCACCATGCCTGGCTAATTTTTCTTATTTTTTGAAAGAGACAGGGTCTCGCTATGTTGCCCAGGCTGGTCTCAAACTCCTGGCCTCAAGTGATCCTCCTGCCTCGCCCTCCCAAAGTGCTGGGATTATAGGCATGAGCCACTGTGCCCAGCCTAGGGTAGAAATTTTTATCTTTTTGGTTCATTGCTATATGCTTATCATCCGTAATAGTGCCTGGTACCATAGCAGGTGCTCAGTAAATATTGTTGAGTGAATAAACAAACCAAAGCATGGCACAGTGGCTAAGAACTCAGGCTCTGGGACCAGACTGCTGGTTCAAAGACTAACCTCGCCACTTACTATGTGATTTGGGGCAATTCACTTAGCTTCCCTGACCCTCCATTTGCTAGTCTGTACAATGGGAACAAGAATAGTACCTACCACATGGAGTTGTAAATTTCAGTGAGCTAATGTACATAAAGCTGTCTGTACAGTTGGCCTGACAAAGAAATGCTTGGTATATGTTGGCTATCACTATTTTAAAATTTTGACCCTATAATTCTACTTCTATCCACTTGTAATAAAGAAATAGTCAGAGATTGTTCTGATTATGGGTAAAGATTTACATATAATAGTGTTTTTCACAATGTTCTTTCAATAGTAAAAAGTTGGTAGCAATCTAAATTTCTAAGAAGACGTGATTTGTTAAATAAAATATGGTACACCCTTTGAAGGAATACCAGACAGCCATTAAAATTCAAGTTCTCAAAGAATATTTAATGGCATGGGAGAACGTCCAGAGCATAATGCTGAGTGAAAAAATAGGATGTAATTTTTTTTTAAGAGACAAAGTCTCACTCTTTCGCCCATGCTAGAGTGACATGTCACAATCATAGCTCGCAGCAACATCAAACTCCTGGGCTCAAGGGATCCTCCTGCCTCAGCCTCTCAAGTAGCTGGGACTATAGGTGCACACCACCGTGCCCAGCTAATTTTTTAATTAATTAATTAATTTTTTTGTAGAGATAGGGTCTCTCTGTGTTGCCCAGGCTGGTCTTAAACTCCTAGGCTCAAATGATCCTCTTGCCTCAGTTGCTGGAGTTGCTGGGATTAGAGGCAAGAGCCACTGTACCCCGCTTAAGTCTTGAGTAGTGGATATCTGGCTGTTTGTTTTATTATTATTCTTTAAATTGCACATATACTCTTTAGCATGCATTAAGTAATTCATAAAAATGCAGAAAAAAAGGGTACGAAACTATATGATCCGAATTCAGATGTATATATTTTTATGCACTCCCCCTACCCCTAACACAATCATCGAAATAAATAGTGGGAAGAAGCTGACCCAAATATTAACAGTGGTTCCTTCTGGGTGGTGAGAGACTGAAGGATTCAAACATTCTTTTCGATTCCTTATTCTATTATATTTTCCAGATTTCTTACAATGAGCATGGACACTGCAATGCTTTAACAATCAGGAAAAAGAGGATGTTTAAGGATTTAGGGCAGCATTTCACAAACGCTAGTTCCCACAGCGTGTTCGCAGGTGACCGAAACAAAGATTCCCAGGGATCAGGTAAGTGTGGCAAAGGTCGGGTAAAGGGAACAGAAGTTAGAGCACAAGCTGTGGCCGGGCCGTGGCAGCACAGGCATTTAGAAAGTCTCTTTTGCTCTTTGACCCAGCATCGGTTGACAGGAGTACAGTCAAAACTGTCACCAAAGGAGGCATTATGCTTCCGGCAAGCTCTCAAGGAAAAGTATTACAAGCAACAGTGGTAGCTGTTGGAGCCTCTCTAAGGGGAAGAGTTGAGACATTCAACCAGGAGTGTGAAAGTTGGGGGTGAAGTTCTTCTCCAGGAACATGGAGGCACCAAAGTACTTCTAGACAATAAGGATTCTTTCTTTTCTTTCCTTTTTTTTTTTTTTTAGATTTTCTTTATATCCCTGAATTTATAAAGCAGTAATTAGTATAGTAAGAAGAAACTTCAGTATCCAGCCCAAATTGTCAGCCAAGAAATTAGGTGGGTTTCTTGCTTCATCTTTAAGGTTTTAGATGAAGAGGCGCATAGGTTGAGGCCCAGGGGAAGAGGCACGCCTCCATCTAGGAACCTCCACATATTCCGCTATCCAGAAGCCAGCAAGGATTGTTTCTTATTTGGAGATGGTGACGTTCTTGGAAAGTATGTGGGTTGAAATAAATCAGTTATTGAAACGATGTCACGTGAAACCACCCATTCCACTGAAGTTCTGAAAGCTTTCGCATGTAAAAAATTTCATCGTCTTTCTTTTATAATAAACTAATGATATCCAAACAGAGAGAGAGAGAGAGTTCAAGCAGTTTCACCTCTGCAGACCTTCTCAGAGCCTTTACAGTGGCACTTCGTGATGGCTCTCTAAAAGCATACTTCTTCCTCCTCCCCCCTTCCTCCTCCTCCTCCTCTCCCTCTTCCCTCTGAAGCCCTCCTGCCCACCCCCTCCTACGAAAGTCCTCCAGGATTCTCAGTCCAGGCAGAAGTCAGTCATCCCCTTCTCAGGCAATGCTAGAAAGAGCTGCTTCTCCCCACGCACACCTGGGCCAGGCCCAAAAGCTCGGGGACAAATGTGACAAATGGGGAGGCATCCGGCCCGTTTTTCTGGAGCATCCTGAGCTGAGTCACCCAGGGTCTGAATCAGCTCCCTTTCCTGGGTTTCGGCTGCTCTCTCTCCAGTTCGGGAACAGGAGGTAAGAAAACCCCTTTCCTTGAAGCCGCTGTCTTTGCGCAGCCGGGCGGGGGAGGGGCTGCCCTGGGGGAGGAGTCCTCCTGGAGTACACTGGCCTGTCGGAGTGTTTCTGGGACACCGTGCTCCTGTGTGAGGTGCTCGTTTTTGTGGGTACGATGCCTCGAGGACCTGATCCTGGGTCCCTGTGAACTCTGCCGTGCGTGTGTGCGCGCGCGTGTTCCTGCGTGTGTGTGTGTGTGTGTGTGTGTGTGTGTGTGTGTGTCTCTGGGAGCACATGCCTGTGGTTCAGAGTTCCCTCCTTTGCCTGTAGGTCCCTAGAGAGCTCTGCAGGCCTCTGGGCCCGGGCCATGGGGCACAAGTCCCAGCCAGGCTGGGTCTGCTCTGCTCGGGCCAGAAGCTCATCCTCCCCCGTCCGTCCGTCCCCAGCCCCCGGAGGCTCTGTAAAACGCAGACCAGGGAAGGCAGGGCTGAGGAGACCACCCCTCCCAACACACTCGTGCTCCCTGGGGTGAGCCAGGCCAGCCACATCCTCTAAGGGCCTAGCCAGGAGCCGGAGAGGTTGGGGACCTCCGAATGCTGCCAGGACCCCCCAGGGCCCTGGACTCCCTGTGGGAGGCCCCACAGGCCCTCCCTGCCCTCCCACAGCCAAGGCGGCGCAGCAGGGGAACAGCTCTCGCCCTGCCCAGAGGGACCTGGCTTTGACTCAGCCACACGCAAATGGAGCGAGGATCCCCTGGCGCCCCGGCTTCCCACCCCCACCCACGGGGCTGCTCTTCCCGCAAAATCAATCCACCTGCCACTGCGTTTGTGGGAAGTGGGGGGTGGCAGGAGAGCTCGCGGGGCCCTGGCTCCCTTTCAGGGTGGCAGCCCTATGCGGGTGTCGATCGGGGGCACTGGGGGTCCCTGCTGGAGCACTCCCTAGGGACCCCTGTCCTGAGCTCTGGATCCCTTCCCAGCCGGCCACACCAGGCCCAGGGCTGAGGATGAGAGGGTGGGGTGGAGGGAGTTACCCCAGGGGCACCGCCAAGGGTGCAGCAGACCTGGCCGTGGAGACAGAGCAGCACCCTGCCTGCCCCCCATCCCCCCCCCCCAGGGCTGGAGCGGAGGGAGCCAAGGAGGAGGGCGAGTGCGCAGGGGGAGGACTATGAGATGGGTCTCCGTCTTGACTGTGGGTCTGGGGTGGGATCCCACCATTAAAGAGCCATTGCCCCTTCCCCAGGGAAGAAGACCGCCCTGTCCCCTGATTATGTGAACATGTCCCATGGCTGGGGAATGGAAGAGGCGCTGGCCGCTCTCCCGCACCCCCCACTGCCACCACGACTGTCAATAAAGACATCAGTTAATGCCTCACGTTTGCGTAGGGCTTTAGTACGTAGAAAGTGCCCTATGAGGGTGGGCAGGGGGGCAGGCTTTGTTACTTTCATCCCCACTTTACAGATGAGGAAACTGAGGCTTGGAGAAGGCCTGTTTGAATGAATGAGCAAATGGCAACAGGTTGGGGCAGTTAGAGGCGCAGGGAGGAGGTGCTGGGTGTGTGGTAGGGGGGTAAGGGAGTGCTAAAGTTGGGGGAAGGAGGACACTCTCCCAGTTGATGTGTTCTGCTGGGAAGAGCACGGGACTAGGAGTCCTGCAGCCTGGGAGAGCCCTGGCTCCCGTTCTGGCTCACTGAGCAAGCTGCGTCTCCTCCCTGGGCCTCTACTACTCCTTCTGTAAAATGGAGTTAATAATCCCTGCCCTGCCCCGTGGGCATGTTGCAAACCAGTGCTACAGGATGGGAAAGGGCTTTGGAAACTGCGGGGAGCTGCCAGCACGCAGGAGTCATCCTCCCACGTCTGCCTCTCACCGTCGCCATGTGGGGGGAGGCAACCCATCTGGACCTGGGGGTCTAGAAGCTGGAACTTTGCCCAACTTGGCGTTCTAGAGCCTCACATCTCTGTACCCTCCTATGAGCTGATGGAACTGGGGGAACAGAACCTGGCAGCCCAAGATCCACCGGACGTCTCCTCCCTCCCCAGCACTGGGATGGGGGTGTGGGGGAGGGGCAGGCCAGGCTGCCAATGTGAATATTAGCTGGTGTGAACTAATTCGATGGTGCTGATAAACGCTGGGCCGCCCGGGGCCCCTGAGCCCCACCCAGCCCCCCCACTCCGCCCCCGCCAATAACTTCGAGGCTGAGCTGTCGAGGCTGAGCTGTCCCGGCTCCCCATTCTCAGGTGATGGCTCCCCATTCTCAGGTGATGAAATCCAGCTCGGTTGGGCTGGCTAGCACTGCAGTTACCAAATCACTGTAATTGAGATTAATTTGGAGGCCGATTGGGTCAACCCTCGAAGGCACCCATTAATTAGTGGGGGAGGCTCAGAGGCCCAACAGCTGGGCCCTGCACCCAGCAGGGGCTGGGGCCACTGGGGAGGGGGCACTGAGAGATGCCCAGGTGGGTATGTGTCCCAGGGGAGGGGGCAAGCTGGGCAGAGCCTCCCCGGGCCCACCTGCCCTGAGCTTTTCCTCCCACTCCCAGGCGGGGTGGGGGGCAGGGGCCTTCACTCAGGCCCAGAGGCAGCGCTGGGTCTCCAAGGGTGCGGAGAGGTGGGGGGGTGCTCAGAGGCTCCTTGGACATCAAACAGCTCTTGCAAAACTTCTAGATGAGTTAAGTGCAAATGAATTTGAAACAGACAATGAAGTTCCCTTTAGAGACACCTGGGCAGAAAAATGAAGGGAAAAGTGCCCCAGGGAGAGCTCATTTGGGGATTTTTTTTTTTTTTCCTGAACCCAAAACACACAAGGAAAAACAAACCCACCCGTCTACACTGGGTGCCAGAGGCGGTAGGCACGCCCGGGCTCAGCGCTGGGCTGGCAGCAAGCTGGGCACACGCGTGAGGGCCGGGCACACGCGTGGGGTGGAGAGCAGCGCAGATATGTGCGCAGAGCCGCGGCGCCAGGCACACAAGTGTGGAGGTGGCACTGGCTCTGGGACAGCGTGGAGCCCCTGGGCAAGGGAGGAGGAGGGCAATGGGGGAGGGCACTCGCCAAGTGGGGGTGTGGGGCGTCTGGGGCAGCAGAGCTGGGGCCCTGCCCCCCAGCGCCCCTGGCACCCCTGTCACGGGGGTGCTCCTGGCCCCGACCAGGGCCCTCCCAACTGCCAGGCAGGTGAGGTGGCACAGTGAGGGCCTCTGGGCCCGAATGCCCCGCCCCACTCACCCGACCTGCTCCGGTTAATTGCCTGGGTGTTTTATTTTTTCTCTGTGACTCTCACAGGGGGACAAAAGCAGCTTCTGAGTCACCAGGACCCGGCCCCACAGCCACCCACTCTGGAGCCCTGCCCCTACCCCACCCCAAGAACCCAAGGACCCCGACGCAGCCGGGTCTGGCCCAGGGTGACTTGGGGGAGCCCTGGACCCTGCTGGGTCTGTGAGGTGTCCCCACTGTTGACCAGCACCCCCCAGAGGCCCCGGGGGGGCGTGTGACCTCCCTGAGGGCCCTAATGGAGCAGCCTCCTCACTGTGGTGCATTTGCAATTCATGGCTCCAGCCGAGATTGCATTAGGGCCCGGCTGTCACTCGTGATAAATGTCGCTTGTTTTCCAGAAAAAAACAGGCCCGGGATATAGAGTGACAGGGCCTCGGAGGCACCGGCCCTTCCCTGCCGGAGGCCCAGGCCACCGCTAGCATCCTCAGTGGTCTGTCAGCAGCCTCAGAACTTGGATCCTTCAGGGACTCTCAAGGGTCCCAAATAGGGGGAGGGAGGGAGAATCCCTGCGGCCCCTTCTGGTCACTAAGCCAGTCTTATTCCCTGTCCCTCCGGTTCCCCAACACCTGCGGGAGGGACTGTTTAATGAGCTCCACTTGACAGATGGGCAAACTGAGGTTTTAAGGAAGAGGGGAGGTGGATGAAGGGGGTGGGCCGGAGGTGAACTGGAGCAGTCCCTGTGCGGGGGGTGAGTCCAGGAGCCCAGGCGGGAGGCGGTGGGCGGGGAGGGCAAGAATCTCCCGCAGACTCGCTCCTGCCTGGCCGCCCAGGGACCCAGAGCTCTGCCCAAGCTCTGCCTTCCTTCTCCTTCCAACTCCTTCCTGTCCAGAAGAGGGGAGCCCCTCAGGCCTGGGCTCTGGGCAGCGCCTCCCGCCAGCCGCCGGCTCTGAGGAAGGCAGAGGGAGCGGAGCGCCCCTTCCCATCCTGCCCAACCCAGGCCACAACCTGCTCAGGGTGGCAGGTGACTCCGCTGGAGGTCTCAGCTGGGGCCCCCCACACGTCCCTGCCCTCAGCTTCTCAAAGAGCCGGCAGACCTCAGCCCGTTGGAACAGAGGAGCCCTGATAGCCCTCCGCCATGGCTCCCGCGTCCCCAAGTTTCCCAGATTTTATTGCGTTTCATCCCTGCTCCTGCCCTTGCCGTCTGGGAGCCACAGCCTGGCAGAGCAGCAGACAGAAAAAAATAATGCCATCCACAAGGGTCGCGTCAGGCCCAGTCACTGGGAAAAGAACAGCGGCTCACCTGGGGGCAGCTTTTATCGCGCGCCTTTTCACCTCTGTGATTACGCACAGTTTAAGCAGAAGCAGGTGAAATGCTCATGCTAATCTCCTTATTGAAGATGAGGAAACTGAGGCAGAGGGCTCACAGCCAGAGGCGGCGGCTCTGTCCTCAGCCATAAGCAGTGTTCCATGCTCTGATGTATCTGTGTGCCTAGAACGACAGTGCCTGGGATGCTGTCGGCGTTTGCTGAATGAGTGAGTGAATGAATGAATGATCAGCAGGAGACTGGAAGCTGTGGGCTGCCAGAGGCTAAGCCATGAGGCCTGGCACTCAGGCCCTTGACGCCCCCTCTCTGACCTCCCTGCCTCTCCCCAGTCTGGGAATAGGCACCCCTGCCACAGTCCTATGTGTCCTTGTTGCAAAGCCAGCTGCCGGGTGGGGGCCCAGCCCAGGTGCCAAGGCAGCCAGCTCCACAGCCCCAAGCCTAGCCAAAGGGACCAGGCAGTGCAGACCAGAAGGAAAAGAAACGCCCTCCCCTGGGCATCTGGAGCCTGAAGCCGGCCCCAGATGCGCTGTCCTTTTGTGGTCCTCCCCTCCCAGTTAGAGTCCCTGTCCTGGCATTTTGTCCAATGTGGAAAGTCTCGCGTGGAAGGCCCAGTGTCCACTCCTGCCAGCTGCCTGCCCCATCTGTTCCAGGGTGGCCCCGGGGCTTCCCTCACTGCCAGCCCAACACTTGGGTTTTCCAGCTCTGGATACGCCTGAGCAACGCCCCCAGCCCCAGTCCCCGGAGACCAGTTTTCCAGGATCCAAATGTGCTGGATCCTTGTGCCTTCCCCACATGGGCAGATGTTGCTTGTATCTCCCTGGAGCGTGAGCAGCTGAACCGCACTCTGGAGCATGCCAGAGGCCAGGCTCAGGGCCAACACCATGCCCACCTTCCAGCTGGGCCTTCCCAGCAAGGCATGGGGCTGTGCAAAGAGAACATTGGCTCTGGAGTGAGCCGAGCTCAAATACCAACATTGTCCCTTCTGAGCTGTGTGACCGTGGACAGATTGCTTCTCCACTCTGACCTTCAGCTTTCCCATCTGTAAAATGGGTGTGACTGTGTCTGACATCACACAGTGGTTGTGGGGCTCCCATGGGCGGTATGTAGGTGCTTAATAACTGGGGTCGCTGACACTATTCTGTAGACCGGTGTGTGGTTCGGTGTCCTGAGCCAGTGGGCACCATCCCTCCAGGCCCCTGGGGCCCCATCCACCCCTGTCACCAATCTATGCTGCTGCGCCACTTCCACTGCCATCCGTCAGTGCCAGCGGCACCTGCCTCCATCAGGACACTGCAAGGCCCTGGAAGCCTTGGGGGCCTTGCCACATCCTGTCCTCTGAGCCTGCTCCAGCTGCCTCGGGGGGCTCCCAGAGGAGGGGACTCGGCAGCTCCCCCAGGTCCGCCGGCCCCACTTCATCCTCACCCCAGGGCCTTCTGCACCCCCAGGGGCTCCTTGCACAGACCTGGGGGCCAGGGCCAGGCTGGAAGCCCCTCTACTGCCAGGGTACAGCCCCGCCCCCGCCCCTCCGCGCAGCTCGCACCACATCCTGCCGCAGCCCCGTGTCTATTTCATCAGGCCAAGGATTGCTTTTTAAATAAATCTAAAAAACTCCACTTCCTCCTTGGCAAGTTCATTTTAAGTCATTTTATCTCTTTCCCCCCTATATTTTTCCCAAATAATGTGATTAAGTGACTCAGCGCCGGCTGCCTCTGGCAGGCCTGGCCTCTAATTCAGTTTGAGGACGGCCACCTTTGACCCCACTCCACTCTGGCTAAGAGAACACTTAAGCAATATTCTAGATATTCTACCGCTTCCTACGAGAGGCCGGTGGGGGGGCCGGCGAGGGGTGGGGGCGGCGGGGGGCGGGGGGAAGCGAAACAAACTTTCACATAAAATTATGGTATATGGATAATTGAGAAGTTTAAAAACATGAATCTAATTGTACAGTCCCCGGAGAAACCCATATCGAGCCGTCCTATAAGAGGCCTGGAATCTCCCGATGATGATTTATTGCTAAATCCTAGTATTTTTCAATACATTATAGTTTTTAAATTGTGTTTAAATTGAGTGTAGAGGAGCAGAGGCCATTAGGAGATGCAGAAATGATGATTATATTTAAATATTCATGCACGCAGTACCTTATTATTGAATCTGAACACTAACAAAATCAATATTAAGTGCGGTTTGACATGAATTTATTTATGAATTTCGACTTTCTAAGTACTGTATTTTTTCACTCAAAAATTGTGAGTATAATGTAGTAATGATATCAAAACACAGTGTCAGGGAGCATTAGCTGGGGAGGTTATAAACCTCTGGATTAGGGGGCCCCAGATTGCCCTCAAAAGTGCTTAGTATACAAAACCCAATTCTTTTTTTTTTTTTTCCCCTGTTAGTGAATCGTGCAAATCCACATACACTCCGGAGAGCGGGGCGGGAGGATGGGGGAGGAAGCCGGCGGGCTGTAGCAGCAGGCGTGCCCACGGCTCTCAGCCCGGCCCAGGCCGGGGTTCTCTGCCAGGTCCTCCCAGGGCTCCACACCCAAGAAGCAGCACCTCTGGCCGGGGGTCCCAGAGGATTCGGGGTTCAGACTCCTGGAGGGGAACACTATGGGGGTGGGGACAGGCCGATGGTGTCTTTACTTCCCAGACTTTGGATTCTGGGGACAGGGGAAAAGCCGGAGGGGTTTGGCCCCAGGAAACCAAGGCATAAGGGGCCAGAAAGAGAGCGTTTGCCCCCAGATTCCGGGTCCTGCCGCCAGCTGCATACCCAGGGCAGAAAGTCTAGACCATTCCTCCTGCTCAGCCCACTAGGACCTGCTGCCCAGGCCCTGGCACTGATGTTGGTGAAGATGATGTGTGGCCTTCATCCCTCTCCCTGGGACCGTTGGGTGGGAGGAAGGTCCCTTGTCCTCTCCGCCACGGCTTCTCCTTCCCCTGCCTGCTGTCCCTCTGCCACCCTGCCTGGGGGGGGCCACCTGCAGCTGGAGGGCTGTCCCTCCCTCCGCTCCCAGAGACCTGATGTCTGTCTGCTGGCTGTGGCAGCCCCCAAGCCTGGCACAGACACATCGGCCTCTGGTGGCCTCTCTCCACGAGGAACCACCTTGGCGAGTGTTATTCACATACACCTGGATCCCACAGAGCCCTGTGTAGACAGACAGAGGGACACACACACACACACACACACACACAGAGCTAGCATGAAAAGGAATCAGATGCCAGCCAGGGTGAGACCCATTTTTCAGATGGAAAGTAACTTGCTGATGACAAGACAACCTGCATTCCCCAGCAGGAAAGAACTGAACACGATTGCTGCCCCTGACTTAGACAGACAACCCCCAACCACCCCGCATGGTGCCCCAAACCTAGCCTAACCGTCCACAGCCCCAGCGTGCTCCAGATGGACGCATGGCCCCACACCACAAACCCACAAACACCCACATGCCCAGGATTCCCCACAGCCTGCCCCAGGGCACCCAGCAACACCGTGACACCCAGGCACATACCCCAACACACACAACGCTCCGACGCGCCCACGCAGAGACCTTCACGCAGGCAGGCGTGGCCTGGCGTACACCCTCGAACACATAGTCAGACCCACCGTCTCTGACACAGTCCCACACACCTCCATACACAGACACCCCGAGTTACATATAGACACCCCAACTTACACACAGGCAGACTTTGACATCCACACAGGCACACCTAACATACACATGACACCCCAACACAAACATGGACACCCCGACTTACACATAGACACCCCGACATACAGGCACACCCCGACACAGATGCACCCCACTTTTCAACACCCAGGCTGAGTCCTCAGCACATCCACGCCCACCCGCAGCTGGCTGGGGGCCAGGTGGGCAGCGCAGCCCTCCAGTGGCGGTTGGGGGATGGGGGTGCAACCAGGGCCAGGGGTCAAACAGCACTGGGAAGGTTTGATTCAGAATATTCATCAGCCTTTGGGGGAAAATAAAGAATCCCACCCAGGAGGAGGGGGAGAAAAAACCAACCCAACCCTAAACTCTTTTCCAGTAAATCGATGTATTTTGCTATAATTTTATTAGGAATATAAAAGGAGCCTTTTCAAAAGTGCTTAGGACGCAAAAAAAAGAGGCGGGCGATGGGAACATTAGTCTGTCTGTATTAGCAATCCCATAGTCACATTTTATTGTTACTGTCAGGATGCAAAAGCTGTGCTTAAAACAAAATAATACATAATGTATTACTGAGGCATAAACATCAGCGAGCCGCGAGCGGCCGGCGTTTTTATTTTAAAAAGAAGATGCAAAAAAAAAAAAAAAAGATGGCGGGACAGAGGGTGGGGGAGGGGTGTGGGCAGCCTCTGGGGGTCAGACCCAGAGGCCTGGGGAGCCCTGAGCGGCAGCGGGGGCTGAGCCCATTGATGACTTTAAGCACATGTCATCCCCTATTGGCACCCCCAGGGAAAATCTGTCCCCTAAGAGCAGCCCCAGGCTCAGGGTCCTCCCACCTGCCAGCTGTGCCCTCAAACCCCATGGTTCCCAAAGCTCTGGCCCTTCCTCACGCCCTAATCTCCACTCCTACTGCCTCCCAGGGAAGGAGGCTGAGCAGATGGTCTTGTTCCCGTTTTGCAGATAAAGACACTGAGGCTCAGAGAGGGACAGTTGTTGACTTCAGGGCATACAGCCAATGAGTGGTGTGGCCAGGACGAGAACCCAGGGCAGGGTACCAGAATCCCAGTTCACCTGCCCCACAGTCTCCAGGCAGGGCCCCTGGGCCTGCGGGCCCGTGAGATGGTCTTTCTGCTCCACCCTTGCCTTCTAGCTCCAATAAATGCAATCTTCCAAAATGCAAATCTTGTTTCTCCATGCTAACACCCTCCTCACACCTTCCATCCCACCTAGGAGACAATCTGTGCCCCTGCAGGGTCCTCCTTGGTCTGGCCCTGACCGTGGGCTGCCTTCCTCCGACCTGCTGCTCTGGTCACTCACCTTCCTCTTGTTCCTCAAGCCCACTGAGCTTGCACCTGCCTTACAGCCAGGACTCCTGCTGGTCCCTCTGCCTGGAAAGTCATTTCTGGCCTTCTACAGCAAATACCACCTCCTCCAAGAAGTCCTCCTGGATCACCCAATCTAAATGAGACCCTCCATCACTTTTTGTCTGATCTGTTTTTCTTTTACTTGTTAATTATCTGTTCTCCCCAAACTAGAAGGTAAGCCCCCAAAAGGCAGGGGCCTCGTTGGTCTTGTTCACTGCGGTATCCGCAGCACGTGGCACGATCTGAGTGTTCCGTGGGAGAAATGGGTGGACAGCACTGCTACTTGGCTGTCGGCGAGTGGGCCTGACCTGCCGAGGCCTGCACCCCCAAAGACAGGGCTCCTGATTTTAGCACTGTCCGGGCCCAGCTTTGCCTGGAACATCTGGGACAACCCCTGCCCCATCCTGTGCCCACCCCCCAAGCTTCTCCCAGCTGTTCTCTGGCACTCTGGGGGTTTCCCCTCCAGACCCTGACTCTCCCCCTCCCTTTCTCCCATTTCCTAACCCTCCACCAGGCAGCTGCCAGAGCAGGGGGACAGGGACTCTTCCATCTTCCCCTGGGCCTGCATCAGGCCCTGGCTCCTCCCCTGCCACCCCCACACATGCCTGCAAGCCAATGTCCCCGGCTAAAGGCTGCCCTCGGGCATCTAACCAGCTCTGGGGCCCCATGGCTCACTCAGGGGGCCACGGACCTTTATAGGAGAGCTTTAGGGATGCAGCAGTTGAGAATGGAACCAGGCAGACCCAGGTTCGAGTCCTGACTCTGCTTCTTCTCAGCTGTGTGTCTCTGGATGTATTGCTTTAGCCTCTCAGTGCCTCAGTTTCCTCATCTGCTAATGGGGCATGATGGTACTTAGCTCATCTGCCTTGGTGAGGCTGGTGAGGGAATGCCAGGTAATGCATAAACATCCTTTAGCACAGCTCTCTCAGGGTCTGCCGTGCCATTAGAGGAAGGGGACATGGGGACAGCAGGCCCTGCCAGAGCCGGAGGTTGCCGGGACCTGCCCCTCCGCCCCCACACCTTCCGGGGCAGCTTCCCCACGTGGCCACTTGGCGCCACCTAGTGGTGGGTGTGGGCACCAGATGGTCTGGCAGGGGTGGGGTAGGGAGAGGTGGAGGCCCTGGGGCAGGATGGGTACCCCAGAAGTGAGAAGCCACCAGGAGCAGGTGTCCACCTGCCTCTCTGGGCACTGCCTCGGGCCAGTGTTTGCCCAAGAGGGCACACCACCCTCCCATCTGGGAGCACAGGGAGGGGCCCCCTCCAGGCCACCCCCGTGCCCAGCTCAGGACGCCAGCAAGTGCCACCAGCCGCAGCCCAGATGCCAGCATTCTGCCTGGAGAGGGGACCATGAGTGAGGCAGGCAGGAGCTGGGGGTGGCACCTGTGGCCACCAAGGGGCCCTGGACTCCTGCCCGTTACACACCCCCCTCCTTGGGACTGGGGACAGCAGGAGGCCCTGTGTGTTGAGGCTGGATGACACCGACCACTCATCCACCAAGTCTCCCATTCAGCACACATCTGTGAGTCCCTGCTGTGACCCAGGACGCTGCGGATGCAGAGGGAACGAGGCCAGCCCTCCCTCTGGGGGGCTTGCATGGTGGAGGGGAGAGGAGAGGAGGGGGCGGAAAAGCAAATAACCGAAGTGCACAGTATATGAACTTGGCACTGATGGTTAAGGCGCAAGGGACACCAAGCAGGGGGCAGGGCAAGGAGGGGAGGTGGGACATGGAACACGTGGCGAGGGCCCGCCGCACGGCAGCAAAGTAGCCTGGTGGTTAAGGTGCCGAGCTGTCTGACTCTAATCTGGCTGTGTGACTTTGGGCGAGCTACTTAACCTCTCTGTGCCTCTTTTGCCATTCTTAAAATGAAGAATAAGAGCTGTGTCTGCGGGGCTTGTTCCGAGGACTGACTGAGGCTCAGAGCACAGCAGCCCCAGCTCCCGCTGCCCCTGCTTTGCTGAGTAGAGGCTCCACTTTCATCCCTCTGTCTCTCTCTCTCTCTCTCTCTCTTTCTCACACACAC
>RJWJ010011344.1:0-44604 GCA_004363605.1 Indri indri
CACAACATTACATGTCTGTGGTGATGCTGGTGTAAACAAACTTTTATATGACTGTGCTGCCAGTCACAAAAGTATAGCACATACGGTTATGTACAGTACATAATATTTGATAACAATAACAAATAGCCATGTTACCGGTTTCTGTATTTACTGTATTATACTTTTTATCATTATTTTAGAACATACTCCTTCTATGTATAAAAAAAGTTAACCATAAAACAGCTTCGGGCAGGTCCTTCAGGAGGTATCCAGAAGAAGGCATTGCTATCGCAGGAGATGACAGCTCCGTGCATGTTATTGCCCCTGGAGACCTTCCGGCGAGACAAGACGTGGGGGTGGAAGATGGTGTATGGATGATCTTGACCTGCTGTAGGCCCATCTGGGAGGCCCCTAGTTCAGCCTCGCGGTTCAGAGAAGGACGTTTGAGACGCGGACACTGAGGCAGTAGTGGGTGAAGCTGTGTGTGTCTGAGTGTCTGTGCATCCTTTGCAAAGGCCCTGAGCAAGATGAGCATGGCCCAGCCAAGGCCCTGCACGTGTTCAGTGTGGTGGGGGCCTTGAGCTACAGATAAAAGGCAGAAGGAGGCGGGACAGAGAGGCAGGCTTTTAGACTTGCAGGGTGCTAGCCAGGCTTGTGGGCGAGACAAGGAGTTCAGACTCCATCCTATGGGCAGCCGTGTGGGCAGCTTTAAGTTTTTAAAAGGTGACAGTGTGGAGTGGAGGGAGTGATGCTGTAGGGACCATGGAGGGGGCTGTGGTGGTTACTGAGGTGACTGAGAGGACTGTGGCCATGGAGGTTGGGTTGAGGGGACAGAGCTGGGTGCCACTGGTAGGACATATTGGTTGACTGGCTGAGTGTGCACCATGGTAAGGAGTGAGGGGCCAAGGGTGCTAGAGGCCTGGTTTCTGGTTTGGGGGCCAGTGGGAGGATGGTGCTGCATTCATGGAAGGGCCACCACCTTTTTCAAGGGTGTTGGGCTCCCCTTCTCTGAGGCTCCCATGCTGCTCCTGTGAGCCCCCTTCCTGTAATGGCCCATTACATGAACTTGAGCTTGCCTGGGATTGCTGGGTGCCTTTGTCAGGTCCTTGGCACATGGCCCCAAGGTCTGCCTGGGCCTGGGGGCCTGGGCTCAGACCTCTTCCTCACCCCCTGGTTCTGGTGCCCCAAGGGCTGTGGCACATCCCAGGAATGGGCTGACTTGGCTGTTCTCAGGGATCTTTTCTGAATTGCTGCCTGGCATCTGGAGGGTCTTGAGATTGGCAGTTGCATGTCAGAAAAATCTGTATGGAGTGCCAACTACATGCCTGGCCCTGTGCTGGGTTCTGAGAGGGAGATGCGACAAGTTTGGAGTGAACAAGGATACCAGGCTCTCAGGCAAGATGCACTAGGAGACCCACAGCTGACACTCAGTGATCAGAAATGGGTTTCGTTGGCAGCTTTGGGAAGGGAGAGGGCAGTGTAGACCAGGGGGCCAAGGAGGCCTCAGGTAGGAGGGACAGCTCGAATTCAGTCTTGTCCAGTGCTCATGTGAAGGAAAGGGAGGTGTTGCCCAGGATGGGGGAATGGCGAGGAAAAGGCAGGGTCCAGGAGTGAATGATGGGATTGGCATTTGGACTGAGTGAGTGTGTACATGTGTGAGTGTGTAAATGGCACAGGTCTGGCATTGCTTCTTTGTATGTTCTTTTAAGTCTACAGTGTGTAAATCACGCATATCTGGTTCTAAGGGGGCAGAGGGACAACTGGCACATCTTCCCTTTTGCATCACAAGTCAAGGCAGACAGCGTCGGGTTCACTTGGGCCCTGGGTACAGCTCTTCTCACCATGCTGCAGACGAGAGCAGGGGTGGAGTGTGTGAGGGACTCCTCAGCCTGGCTGATGGGAGCTGTTCACTCCCAACCCCGGGCTCTGCCTCTGTCAGGGCGCGGTAACCGGACTCTCTTCCCAAGGCCTCTCAGCCTAGGCCAGGCCTGCAACACTCCCCTGTCCCCATGGCAACCTCCCCAGATCCGGGTACAGTGGAGACCTCACAGAAGGACTGAAGTCATTAGGTGGCCAGTCAGGAAGATTGACAGCAGGGGACTCGTTTCCAGCACTGAGTCCATAGGTGGGGCATCCAGGTACACTGTACAGCCCCGATGGCTGTAGGCAGCAGAAGCAGGCCGACACCTTGTTGAGAGCTTGGGGGCTCACACAGCCCATAGTAGTGGCAGATGGGAGGATAATAGGGAGGGTCCTATGTCATTTCTGAGATGGGAGACCTAGTGTGATCTGGGACTGACAGGGTGGACTGCTTAGCCAGCTGACAGTTGTGTGGGGTCACATGCTGTGGCATTTCCCGTCTCCTGAGGCCCACCTTGGGCTCCCCCCAGTATACTGGCTGACAGTGTGGGCGTAGCTAGACTGGCCCACAGGGCCTGCCTTAGGAGGGAGGCCAGATGAGGGCATGTGACATATCCAACTTGCCTGCTGGGTAACTTGATTACTGGACAAGAGGGTCTTCTCATTTGTCAAATTGGATCTTCCTTCTGGTTTCACAGTGAAGATCGGCCTGGCTCAGCTGTCAGTGGGCCGCCAAGCTTCTCTCCTCCCTGGGATGGCTGCCTCTGCCTCCCCCCGAGTCCCACCTGTCCAGTACACTTTCCTCACTTGAGCTGGAGGCGTCTTCCTAAGCCCACACCTGCAATGAGCTCCTTAACGCTGTAGCCAGAGACCTGGTCTCGTCCACGGCCCCACCTCATCACTTTGTCACCTCTGAGCCTTTGCTCATCCTATCCCATCTGCTTGGAAACTCACCCCTCTGGCTCCTCCTCCAAGAATCTCCCCCTGATCTAGCCTCTGTGCTGCCCAGAGCCTCAGTGCACATGCTGCTCATTGCCTTGATCGGGCAGTGCTGAGGTTACATTTGCCTGTCTGTTGTCTCCTTGAGAGCAGGGTCTAGGGGTTTTCTGAACCAACCCATTGTGAGTGGGATGGGTCGAACCCTCTGCAGCTTGTGATTGCTCAGCAGCCTGAGGAGGGGAACGTTCTACATCTCAGCCTTTTGCTTCTCTTGAGACCTCTGGGCAGACCATGCCACTGAAGGGCCAATAGATTCAAAACTCACCCTGAAGTTGGAAGGCAGATGGTAACCCTAATGCACTTCCACACAGAGTGCCTACCTTGTGCCAGCACTGCTTTCCCATGTCTACTCATCTTACCTCTAACCCTCACAGAGCCCTGTGAGGCTGGTGGTATTATAAACATTCCTCTGATGAAGAGACTGAGGTTCAGAGAGGTTACGTGACTTGCCCAGGGTCCCACAGCTGGTAACAGTTGGAGCAGGGATTAGAATCCATGTTGGTGTCATCTTAAAGCCTGTTTCTTTCTATCATTTCACCCTGGCTCTTTGTAAGCCTGGCCTGTTGGAACAGGCCCTCTCTAGAAAGGTCCATTCAAGCCTGAAGAGCATGTGCTGTTTGTTTCTTACTCAGCATTCTGTCAGGGTCCCTGGCACGAGCATCTGACAACTCATGTAAACTCTCCCGGGCGTGAGCCCTGACATCAGGGCCCGGCTCCTCCTCTGTTAGTGTTTCCTAATTGGTACTATCCCAGCAGTTGCTTTAGAAATTGACTCTGATGAAAAAACTTTTAATTACGTAATGAATTACTCTCCGAGGAACAGGCCATTGTGTCATGGCTTGGCCACATGTGGGGCAGGGAGCTGGCTAAAGTGGAGTGTGTGGGATGAGTTGACATGCATCCCCCACAGTGCGCCTCTGCATTTTTCCATCGTGACGGCAGCATGGATTTTGGGACTTGAATGGCCCACGGGGATAACACACAAGTATATGGGCCATGGGAAACATCTGCGCCATTTTGCTCCTAGTGGACCAGAGAAAGCTGAGTGCGTAAGAGGCCTTGTTTTGAAATGTGTTTTCAAAATAAAGGGTTTCATAACAACCACATTTGCAGAAACAACTGCTGGTAGGAATAACTTCCTGGAAAGCAGAGGCCTCCATGGCAGTTGGGATTTAAAAGGCCAGACCAAGTTACAAAACAGGTTTACCTAATTGAAGCTTAGAATTGCTCTTCACACACACACACACACGCCCATGTGCGTACACACACACACACACGGGCGCCTCTCTCGGGCTGCAGGCTTCATTCATTGTTAGCCTCTGAGACTCTGCCCAGGACCACTGGGGCTTTGTCTCAAGGTCTGGGGCAATATAGGGGGCTGAGGTGGACTCCCCATTCTCTTCCTGCCCCTAAGTCCTTGGTCTAAACAGAGTGGCTAGAGGTAGCTCCTTCTTTATTGGTTGCCTTGAGATGAACTATGTGGCTCTGCCCTCTCGCCACAACTGACGGGAGACTTTGAGACTCAGCTGAAGGCAGCCCCTTGATCCAGTGAGGGGGCCGCTACAGGGTGCTGTCCAATGAACACTCCTTGGGCGAAGACACTGAGGTTCGGAGAGTTTACTCAAGATTTGCTATCATGGCTATGGGCCCAATCAGATCCTCCCTTCTGTGGTGCCCAAGAGGGAGAGGTATGAGCAGGCAGGCAGAGAAGGCAGGAGTCTAGAGAGTTTTCGAAGCAATGGGATAGCAGGACAGCAAGGACTATCGAGAGGGCAGCTGGTAGCCAACAGGCGGAGACCGAAGAACTCTGGGCCGTGAGAATGTCATAGCCGTGGAAAAACCAGTGGCCTCCTGAAGGTAACTCCTGTTCTTCATGGGACCTAGCTGAGCACCTACTTGTAGCCTTACAATAAACACACACCCTCTTTGGGTTGAATTTGATCGATGACCTCATGAAGAATGTAAAAATGTTGATTTCATAGAAGGAGAGAGTAGAATAGTTGTTACCAGAGGCTGGGGAGGGGAGGAAGAAGGGGCAGAGAGGAAGGAGTTGGTAAAAAAAAAAAAAAAAAAAAAAAAAAAAGGAACACAACCCCTCCCTGCCCCAAAACACCCACACATCACTGGAGATCCTCTGAACCCATTTAGCTTCTTGCTTGTAATGAACCTACCCAGTCAAGGGTCCGCCCACATTTTTGCCCATGGAGGTGGTTCTTTTGGGTGCCAGAAATAAGGAAAGAAGATTCTGCCAAGAGGAATTGCCAGCCTTGGCGGTCTCCCTCCCTGCCCCCCAGCTGGGATTTTGCGTTAGGCAGGGTGGCTTTCAGACCATCTGCTTCCTTGTCAGAAGGAAGTCACGGGGGAGGTTCTCTGCTGAGGCTGGGGACTCTTGGCAGCCCCAGGAGACCTGGTTTCCAGACCAGAAGAGTTTTCCACAGAGGTAGAAGGACACGGTTCTGCTTTGGATTTGGAAAGGGTCTTGCTGCATATTTCCAATGTTGGTTCAACGAAACTCAAAACTGTTTTTCCTAGCGCTTTCTTCCCTTCATTTTTAAGTGACTCTGTGTGCACAGAGTACATGTGCTTTTGATTCCATTACCCTGAAATCATCACCCTTTCTCCCTTGAGAAATCCTATGTCTCAGAAACCTTTGGAGACATTTGAGCACTTTCACCCCTTCTTAAAACCAGGACCCTGCATGCTGCTGAAAGCAAATGAATGCAGAGGGGTTTCAATCAAGACGAAAGGCATTCCTCCCTGCCTGATCCCAGTGTGGTCAAGGCCAACCCAGCAGCGGCCACGTTCCCAGGAAGCAAGGCCTTGGAGAAATCAGTGCCTGTGTGAAGACATTGTAGGCTGAAAAGAAGAGCAATTGGTGTCAAGTTGTAAATGATTGTCAAGGGTCCACTTGTGTATCGCGTCCTTTGGCTGCAACACACTGTCTTCAGTCTCCCCAACCTTGGGGATTGGAGGCTTGTGCCCTGCCTGCTGGCCCCACATTCTGCCCTCTGCAGGGGGTACAGGGGGGCCTCAGTGCTTGCCCTTCCCTTCTCATGTCTCAAGGTGGCAGATCCTTTCCAGTAGCCCGGTGGTACTGGTGGTGTGGCAGGGGTGCCAAGACAGGGCAGCAGAGGTGGTGGGTTCTGCACACCAACTCCAGGAAACTTGTCTGGGCCAGCTCCTGCAGGGAGTGGGAGAAAAGCGCGCTGCATTCACCCCGGACAGAAACAGGTTGTGCTCCTGAGGTGCAGTACAGTTCAGGGGTTGGAGGACAGGCTGTCTGAGGTCAAGTCCCAGCTCGGCCACCTACCAGCTGTGGGACCTTGGGCAAGTTGCTTTTGTGTCTGTGCCTCTGCTTTACCACCTACAGGATGGGGATGACAAGCCTCCCCAGGCTGTGGTAACTGGAGATCTGTGAGTGTATTTGCTTTGCTTTACCTGCCTGGCATCTAGCAAACATGGTTGCTGTTATCAAGAATTCTGTGTACATGAATGAATGATATGATGTCCCAGATTTGCTTTAAAATAATAGGGGAGTTGGGGAAGTGGTTGGGGTACAGATGAAACAGGCCTAGGCATGGGTTGATAACTGTTGAAGTTGGGTGGTAGGTACACAGGGGTTCATTACACTATCCTCTCTACTTTTATTTTTGAAATTTTTCATAATAAAAAGGAAAAGTTTCATAATAAGTTATATATGTATGTATATATAAATATTAATACATACATATATATGAGAGAATGATGTTTATAGCAGAGCTTCGGTAGGTATGGTATGTGGCATGCAGTACACAAGTTGATTTTAAGTGATATGCAGATGAATTTTTAAATTCAATAATTATTTAAAATTTAATTAATTATAGCAAGTGATATGGACTATGATAATGCAAAAGGTTTCCTTTTAAATAAAATCCAGTAGAAAACGTGAGTTGATATTTGAGAATAATGCGAATGCAGGAGATATGTGGGTGGGGCAAATACTGTAGAGGTAGAAATTGAGCTGCTGAAGCTATGGAAACATCGCCGAAGTGCTGATGAGGAAGGGCTCATGTTCATTACTCTGAGTGCATGCTGTGGCAGCCTGATGGGGTCACTTATCTAGACAGTTCGGCATGGGGGTCACGGCAGCAAGAGGCAGGAACGGGACTGTTGGCTTTGGAGATGCGCAGACCTCATTTCAATTTAGACTCTGTTGCATAATGGCTCCGTGGTGTCGTGCAAATGACTTCCCTGCTCTGGGCCTCATTTCCTCAGCTGCAAACGTGGGGTGTTACTACACATCTTAAAATATTCTTGGGGGAATTAAATGAGATAATGCCTGCAGTGCGCCCGACATAGTCCTGGCACATAACAGGTGCTTAATAAATGATAATAGACTCAAGAAAGAAGTTGAAAAGGTGAGATGAAGCCTCAGAGGCCGTGTCCGAGGTCTGAGCATGATCCTCACAGGTTCAGACCTTATTCACAACAATTCTAATGCGTATGTGTTTTGTTCGTTTTGTTGTTTCCCTAGTTTGTGGCTCCTGAGAAATGGGCAGGAGACAGGTAGGGGCTTGCTGAGCAGACAAAAGAGGGGACCTGTTGAGTGACATAGTCAACATGTCATTAGCTGTAGGATGTGTCCTGTGGCTCCCTTGGCTTGTTCCAATAACAGTGTTGGTGGGTTAGTAATTCTGTTTCTTGAAATAGCCCTGCCCCAGTCAAGACAAAATTTGCTGTCTATAATTCACTAATAACCGCTTTTATGGAGTGTTTACTGCATGCCAGGGACCATGCTAAGTGCTTCACATTCATTTTCTAATTTAACTACCATGACAGCCCTTAAAAGGAAGGTGCCAGCATTTCCACGTCACAGCTGAGGACGCTGAGGCTGAGAGGTTGCAGTGTGTTCCCAAGAGTCCCACTGCAAGCAAGTGGCAGGACCAGGACAGAACCAGGTGTGATTCCAAAGCCCATATACTGGGTCATAGAACTCTATCAGCCCTCTATTCAGTGGTCCCCTCTACTTCTAAAGAGTCCCCTTTGCCCCTCAGGACCAGCATATCCCTTCTCACAGTAAGGAGACCCAGTCCTGGGCTAGTGGCATGGGCTTTTATTAGGTCGACTTGTGGCTACAGCTGCCTGGTGGGGAGGGCACCAGCCTGGTGTGCAGGCACCAGCCTGCAGCTTGGCTGTGATCTGGCTCTTTCCAGTCTGGAGACCCTGTAGATATTTGCACTTAAAAGTGCAAGCTCTGCACATCTTCAGAGGAGAAGTAATGACAAACAGGCTTTGAACATTTGCAAACTATATTTTTAGGTCACAAGGACCTTCCTTTTTTATGTGAGATGGGGTGCAGGGATGGAAAACATATGCCTTGGTTTCTACCACTTGTGCCTAGAATCCCAAAGATAATGGTTATTTGAGTTTCACAGTAATCTGTTAACAGATTTTCAAATAATTTTCCATGAATCCAGTTCTGTGCAGATACTCATAGGCATCTAGCATTTCCAAAGAAAAAACAGTAGCCCATGTTTTAGATATGGTAATGTCCATTAATTGGATTCACATAACTTCTGAATGGGGCCATCTCCTATACAGAAAAAAAATGTTGGTGCTCCTGGCAGTCATATTAGGCGATTCTCAGCAGATATGAGGTATTATCACAACTAAAGAGACAAAAATGCCAGCATTTACAAGTTGCCTTTTTTTCAAATGATTTCCTTTAGGCTCTACACTTACTCCAAAGATATTGTCTTTTGGGTGGTTTTGGGTGGTTCCCCCTAAGTGACTCCCTTTAGAAGCTATTACATGTTCATTTCGATGCCTTTGATTGAGGAAAATCTTTGTTCTTAGGGGTAGATTTGGCCTTTAGGAAGTTCCGAAGCTCAGTTGATGAAGTGTGTGTGGGGGTAGGTGTATTGGGTATCAATTGCCACAGTAATGCTGCAAAGGAAACAACCCCCCCAAACCTCAGGGACTACAATAACATTATTTAGCTCACGAGTCAGCAGGGTTTCAGCTGTTCTGGGCTGGGTTTGGCTGATCTTGGCTGAACTTGCTGAGATATTTAGGGTGCAGCAGGATGATACTGGTCTAGGATGGCTTCATGTGGGATATCTGGGGGACCTTGATCTGTTTGACTTGTCTTTTGTCCTCCAACTGGTTAGCTGGGGCATGTTCTCATGGCAATGGCAGAGGCATAAAGAGACAGAAACTCAGGCGTACAGGTCCATTTCAAACCTGTGAATCATTTCTGCCAATATCCCCTTGGCCAAAACAAGGCACATGGCAAAGGATACAAGGAGGAGTGAAGAATTATGACTAGTTTTTTCTTTTTTTAAACAATCTACCATAGTGATTAAATTATAGAACATGCTTTTGTTCCAAAAGGAATATTGACCTCAAAATACTGACAATGATATTGTGGTTGATCAGTGAACTGCCCCAGACAAGTATTGCAAACAGTCATCCAGAGGGGACAGTGGTCCATGTGCGACAGCAGCATCTTTAGAAGGAAAGGAATGGACTCTGAGGTGGGAGGACAGAGCCCTTTTGGATGAAGAGTTTAGAGTTCCATCCTCGGCTTGTTGGATTGAATTAAATTTGCATCAAAAATCTTACCTTGCAGACCCTTACCTTGCAAATGATAAACTGGCCTCTTATGTGTAAATTGCTTTTTATTTCTCTTTGCAACAGCCAGGCCCTCAAACGACAAACACTTGATCTCTTTCAATAACTCTCATTTCCTTGGCTTCACCAGTGAAACCATAACCTTCTCCACTTTGGCTGACTGATGGAACCTGCAAAGGGCAGGATTAAATAGGATGTGTGACTCATTTGTCACCCATTTCCTGCATCCAGCAACACTTGCTGAGCACCCTTCTGTGCTCTGTGCTAGGCTCTGGGACAAACAGGTGGATGAGGGGAAGAGAAGTGAGAATGGGGATAAAAGGGAGGGGCCTTTATGGACCAGAGATGATGAGGTTCCATGAAACTGAGAAGCACATTTAACACAGCTTTCTGCACCTGAGGTCAAACACACATGTATGCATGCACGACACACACAAAACAAAATGGCAGACAGATAAGAGATAGTCCCTGCTTCCAAGCAGCTCAGAGAGTAATAGGGAAGATACACACACACACACACAAAACTGTTACATTAGTTACATAGTGAGTGGCAAAGGATATGAGAGAGGGCTAAGTATAGGGTAGTGTAAGGGGTCAACGAAGGGTACCCATCCCTGCCTGGGAGAGCTGGAGAGGTCTTCTCAGCAGGGTGACATTTGAACTGGGTCTTGAAGGATGACTAGTATTAATAATTCATAGGCAGAGAATGGGGGCAGCAGTGTTGGCATATGCAGAGTTGTGAGAAAGCAAGGCTCAGTTAGGAGGGGCAGGGCTAGTACAGAGAAGCAGAAGGTTTGGGATTTCGTGGGGAGAGAGTGAAGGAGGTGACAAGATCGGGAGCGGGGAGGGCAGGTTGTGGTGGGAGCCTGGAGAGAGCTGGTGAGGATGCTCCTGGGCAGGGCAGTGGGAGTGGAAAGAAGGGGCCTGATGGGAGGGACATTGGAGAGGTGGCTGGGAAGGACTCGGTGGCTGACTAGGGTGAGGGTGACTTCAGGGTCAAGGTTGCCACCTGGCTTTGGATAACGGGAGATTGGAGAGGTGTGTGTGGAGGAGGTCTCGGTGCACAATGAGGCAGTGTTGGCTGGTTATGTGTGATGTTTAAGTGCAGTCAGGGCAGTGTACGAGAAAGAGCAGTGGCTAGAATCAGAAGGACCTGGTTTTGAATCTTGATTTCACCACTGTGTGCTTTTGGGCAAGTCATTTAACCTCTCTGAGACTCAGTTTTCTTGCCTGTAAAATGAAGCTAATACACAGAGGACTTCTTTTGAGCACTAAATTATAATGTAAAATTTGAGCACTAAATTAAATGGGCATAGTGCCTGGCCCATTTCAGGGGATTGAGGTAACCCAGATAGGCAGGTAAACAATTTGGGGAGACAGGGGTTTACTGCTGGGAATGATGATCTGGTGTGATCACCCTTGAATGCCGTTAGCTGGACCTCTGGCTTGGCTGAGCAAGTGGGTACAGGTGTGGGGTGTGTCAAAGGCTGACTGGGTGAGGAAGACAGGTCAGAGGAGTTTGAAGTCTGTGTGTGTGTGTGTGTGTGTGTGTGTGTGTGTGTGTGTGGTCCCTACAAAGCCAATCATCTGAGTCAAGAGAGAGTTAAGGGTTGCTACAACTTTCAATGTCTCCAATGGTCATCCTTGCACTAGGTTCCTAATTCTATCTTCAAATCTCAGTCTGAAGCCAGAGGGAAGCGGGGGACATGGAATTTGGTCTTGCTGATGCACACTGAGGTCGGTAAAGACTGCAAGGAACAGTAAGTCCAGTAGGCTGTGAGCACCTGTTAGCTCAGTTAAGCACATTCATGAATAGTCATCATTCCCCTTTAGAACTCAGGCCCCAGGGAACAGAAGAGCAGCTCCACTGGCTTCGTCTTTGTGAATATGCATGGGATCTGGTGCCCCGTGGGCCAACGAGATGTGTGGGGAAGGGAGTGGGTACAACAGCCAGAGATACCACAAGACAAACAGGTAAACAGATATGCCAGACTCAGAATCCAAGACCTTAGTGTCATTAAAGAGGGGCAGCACAAATGGCAGGTGCTGGCATCTCCAGACGGAAGAGCTACTACTGGTCAGAGGAGACGCTGTGGGAATTCCTCCAGGTCTGGCTGGTGTACTTGCCCCACCCACTCTTCCCTCAGGCACAGCCTTGACCTGCAGAGAAGCAGCCAGGCTGGGTGTCGGGGCTCAAAGGCAGCTAGTGAGGCACCAGGGTGTGAAGTATTTTGAAAAACAGCAGTCATAACTGCTGTGCCCTGGGGAGCCTGAGAAAGTTTACTGCAGGCAGGAGGTGCCCTTAAGTAGTCACTGAAGCCTTTCCTGAGCACCTACTGTGTGTTCTACTGTGTGCATGTGCTCAGCACTCTGGGGAAGACCTGAAGAAAGATCCAGCCTCAGTTCTCAGCTGAGCTGGCAGTCTGCCTGGGGGGTCAACAACTACTGCGTGGATAAACAGGGAACAGAGAACGATTGAGGAGCGATTACATACCATTTGCTCGCCCATTATTCATCTACTTGGCAAAGGTCTTGAAGCCTCCTCTCTCTGCCAGACCAACAGTGGCCATGGCACTGCTCTCCTGGGGCTCACAGTCTGGTTTGGAGGTAGAAATGGGTGAATGATTGGTGTGGGAGGAGACGGAAGCACAGGGTGCTTTGTGGGCAAAGACACCACAGCCTCTGGGTGGTGACACTTGTGTTGAACCTTAAAGGCAGAGCAGGAGTTGGGCAGGCTGCTGGAGAGGGAGGTGTTGGGGGGAGAGGAGTGCCTGGGTGCAGGGGTCAGTGGTCCCCCTTGCCGAGGCCAACCCTATCCATACTCACAGACAGACTGCTTTCTTTCTCCTGATAACAGGTACAAGAGCGGGATAAGAGTAGGGGGAAAGTGCAGAGTCCTGGGAAAACCTTTCAGTCCTGGGCAAACTGGGATGGTTGGTCACCCTAGAGGAAAGACCCTGCCCCCACAGCCACTGGGCTGTTCCTAGACCAGCCTCCAGGATTTTGCCGAGCTATGCCTGACCGTGTAGATGGCCAGGCAAGATCTAACAGAGAGTGAAGGGACAGGGCCTCAGCTCCTGGGAGCTCACACACTGATCAGGTGGGTTTTCAGAGTGCAGTGCAGGGTGGGAGGGTTTAGGGGGTGGGGAGAAAATGCAGTGGGAAAATCGCCTCACTCTCTGAACCCCAGTTTCTTTATATCTAAAATGGGAACCATCCTAATGCTCCAAGAGATTGTTACGGGGATTAAATGAGACTGTGTGTGCAGGTGCTTGGCCTAGGGCTTGGTGCAAGGAGGATGTTCACTGCCTGGGGAACAGCAGAACCTCATGTTCTATAAGAAGGGCAGGGCCTGTCATGCTGTAGGAGATAGTGAATGGAGCACCCAGACAGTGTTATTAATTATCCTCCCTCCCTCTCCTACCTTGTTTGAAGATCATGTAGACACCTCAAATTAAACAAGGCAGGTGCTGTATAAAATGCTTCACCCCCTTAGGGCTCTCCACCTTCACATGGAACCGACAATGGTGTACAATTATGGTCTTGCCCCAGGATGATGTCATTTCTTTCACCTTATGTTACAGTATGGTCCAAAGGGATCTGGGCATTCTGGAATACATCACATTGGTTCACTATATTTATGACAACATGTTAATTTAACTGGATAAGCAAGAAATGACAGGTAGATTGGAGGTGTTGGTATGACACATGTTCTCCATATGATTGGAGATCAATCCTGTGAAGATACAGGGCCCTTTTATATCTGTAAATTTTTAGGGATTTAGTGGTCCAAGGCATGCTGGATCTGCCTTCCAAAGGACATTTATTGCCTCTTGGACCTCCCAGCAGAAGCAGCACAATGCTTGGTAGGCCTCCTTTGGTTCTGAAGGTAGCGTGTGCTGCATTTGGGAATACTAGCCTGATCCAGTTATGGAGGACAGGGGAAGTTGATAGCTGTTAGTGGAGCCCAGAGCATGGAAGGGCTTTGAAGCAGGTCCAGGCTGTGGTGCAAGCAGCCTGCCAGTTGGATCATTTGACCTGGTAGATCCTTTGGAGCTAGCAGTTGGGCAGCCTATGACAAGGCCAGCTGTTGCAAAATGGCCAAATAATTCTGCCACTTGGTTGTTTGGTGTCTCTTTGGTGGTACCTTGAACCTGACATAACCATGAGCTTGGTAAGCAGAGCTCAGGCCTGACCCGATATCCCACTTAGTGTCTTGTTCAGATACTCTTGGGAAGTATGCCACCTGCACAACTGTATCCTTTGAAAACAAACTGTTCATAGGCCTCTGGTAGTGGTTCATAATGCCTCTGTGAGGAAGCTCCAGCAGGGATCCGTGTCCTTGTTTGATAGGTCAGACAATCGAGACATAGATAACTCATAACAGAGAGATGTTAAGGGTCATCTAGTGATTCATTAATTCATTCACCATTTATTTATTGAGCATCTATTCTGGAATGAACACTCCGTCTGGCACCAAGGTATCCTGGCAAACTAGACACAGTCCTTATTCTCAAAGAACTTATGGTTTGGAGTAGATGGAGTGGGAAGGAATAGTGGGAGAGAGTCAACAGATAATTTCAACATTGTGGAATAAATGTTGGCAGAGGTATAAGTATAGGGTGCTGGGTGAACTTGGAGGAGATTCATCTGACTCAGGAAGAAAGAGGAGATGGTGAGGGGGGTGCAGGATGGCGGGGAGAGAGAGATGCGGCTCGAGTGTCTGGAGCCAGGGCAAGGGATACAGAAGGGGGTTGGGAGGACAGTCCAGTCCTTCAGGTTCCAGCCTCCTTTCCTGCCTATAGCTCTTGTGTCCAGGGCAGCTGTCCCCACAGCTACAATAAGTGGGCGAGGCCCTGGGCCATTTCATTAGGGAGGTTTGTTTCCAGATTCATCTCCTAAGCCCTATTAAGTCTCTTACTTAGTGGGGAAGCAGCAAATCAAGATGACATTTCAAAAGCGGTGGCCCAGCCTGTTCCTGGAGGAACAGCTAAATCCTCACCCATATTAAATACCTTCTCCTTAACAGCAGCGGCTGGGCCATTTAGGAAAATTAAAAGGAGAGAGAAGAGCAGAGAGTGGGGAGATTAAAAACAAGTGTAATAGTGTTTCCAGTCCTATGGCTATTAAGAGACCTCACATATGGCCTTTTCACTTTATCCTTGTCTTGGCTTATCCCGCATCTGCATCCATTCAGAGGGTTGGTCATTATGAAAGTGGTTTTGCAAAGAGGTACTCGGGTTTCCAGCTCTGTCGTTACACCAGCCCAGGTACTTGGCTGATGGCCGGCCCGGGACCGCGTGTCTCACAGCACGCGTGCTCTGGTGACTTTGTACTGAGAAAAATCACTTGGTGGGGAGATTTCTACAAGGCAACAGATTTCAGGGTTTGTCTTTATGAAAGTAAAGACAACGCACAGCAAAGGAACTGGCCGACAAACATGGGAAAGATTTTCCTTTGCTGTTCATCAAACAGTGCTCAATTAAAAGAACACCATGATACCACTCTTGACCCATTGGATTGACTCAGGTTAAGAAAAGAGAACACTTAAATGCTACTAAGGACATAGTAAAAAGGGCATGCTAGTGCACTGCTGGTGGAAATATAAAATGATGCCAACTTTTTGGAAAGCCCTTAGGCCAACTGCATCCAGATTTTAAATGTGTATTAAGAATTTTAAAAAATGTTGCAACAGTTGATATAATAATTCTACTTCTAAAAATAGGTCCTAAGGAAATACCAGAAATGTGGACAAAGAATTAGGCAGGAGTGTGTTCATTGCAATGTAATTTCTAGCATTAAAAAGAGAAACAACTTAAAAGCCTAACATTAAGGGATTAGTTATATCAATAATGGTACATTCATAAGAAGAAATGATAGTCAGTTGTTTCAAATGATATTTATGAAAGACAGCCTTATGTGAAAATATTAAAAAGAGCACAAAATATATAGTATAAGTTCTTTCAACTCTTTCTCTCTCACCCACTAACCCCTCAATTCATGTGCTCGCACCCACACAGTAAATGTGTTTTAATGGATGTCCTCTTCCCTGACAAGTCAGTTGGACTAACTAGTTGGATTAACTGGCACTCTATTTCTTCTGTAAACAAAGCAGCTGATGCCCAGGGCACTGAGAAACCTTATGGCAAATTAACTTCTCACTTTCGCTCCCACCAGCTCAGCTGTCTGCTTACTAAGAGTTCATTGTTTATTATTCTTTTAGCGCTCTGCCAAATTTGATTTGATAATATATTATAGAGGATTTCTGCTTCTATGTTCGAGTGTGGTTGGCCTGTTTTTGTTATGTGTTGTGTGTGTGAGTAGATGTGTTATAAGGGCTAAATCTAGCCTTGTAAAAGGAGCTGGGAAACTTTCTTTACTATGCTATGATTGTATAGCCTGAAAAATAATCCGTTTACTGAAGCCTCGGCATGATTTGCCTATACATACCATCTTGGCCTACACCTTTTTTTTTTAAAGGGGTAGATCATTGACTGTCTTTTCTGTAGTTTCTATGGGTATTGGTCTGTTAATATCTTGTGCGTTTTCCTGAGCCAAATTTGTAGTTATGTTTTTCTAGAAAAACATAAAATTTTTGTTTCCTTTAATTTTTATAATTATATTATCGTGTACATTCTCCTGTGGTCGCTTGTGTTCATTGTCAGAAATGTGATTTAAAATTCTAGTAATAATGATAGCTAGTTGTAATAAGCACACTGTGTGTCTAGCACTGAGCTAAGTGGTTTGAATGCATGTTCTCATTTACTCCTCACAACAGCCCAGCAGTGTAAGAACTGTTATAGTCCCTACTTTCCAAATGAGAAAACTGGGAACAGAATGTCCAAGATCATGCAATTTGTAGGTGGCTGAGCATTCAAGCCTACATTGTTCGATTCTGAGCCTGTGTTCTTATCCATGAGGCTATCCTCTTGAAACAAGTAGGATAAACAGACAATAAATAAACAAACTCACATGCCACAGTGTGATCACCCTGCATTTTTAGGAATTTACACTTGCTCAAGCCCATTTTCTGGATGTTTTTGTGGAGTCCTCCTTGGCCTGCTTGCGGAGCAGGAGCTGCGTGGGGGCCTGTGCTAACTCTAACGTTAAGTGGACATCTCATGTTTCCACCATGGCTAAAATTTATTCTGTATAAGTGGTTATTTCTCAGAGAAATGAAGCTCATTTCTGAAAGCATCAAAATATTTAGCCATTCTTGATTGAAATTTCAAAAATTTTTAATTGACAAATTAAAAATTGTATATATTTATGGTATATAGTATAATGTTTTGAAATATGTATACATTGCGGAGTGGGTAAAATGAGTTAAGTAACATATGCCTCACATGCTTATTATTTTTTTGTGGTGAGAATATTTAAAATCTACTTTCTTAGCAATTTTCATGTATATAATACCTTGTTGTTAACTATAGTCACCACGTGGTACGATAGATTGCTTGAACTTATTCCTACTAACTGAAAATTTGTGTCTTTTATCCAACAACTCCCCAAGCTCCGCTCCACTCCCAAGCCCTTGGTAACCACCATTCTACTCTCTGCTTTTGTAAGTTCGATGTTTTTGACAGAAATTTAAAAAGATGTTTTATATAATTCTTAGTTTTCTTTTTGAAATTGAGAATATAATTTAACATTTTATATTTTTTAAATTAAAATTCTATTGAGATAATTGTGGATTTATATGCAGTTATAAGAAATAATAAGGGGAGATCTGTTATATGTTTTGCCTAGTTTCCCCCAGTGGCAACATTTTGCCAAACTGTAGTGTAGTATCACAACAAGGATATTGACATTTATCCAATCCATCAATAGTATTCGGATTTCCCTGGTCTTATTTGTATTTCTATGTGTGGGTGTATGTGTATATTAGGTTCTATACAATTTTACCGTCTGTGTAGGTTTGTGTTTCCTCCTGAATATTTTCAGCATCACAATGATCCCTCATGTCACTCTTTTATAGCCACAATCACGTTTTTCTGCTCCCTCCATGTTTTTTAATGGAACAAATATAGAAAACTCATCTGATTATGTAGTAAACTGATTAATCAGATTATGTATTAATCTAATTGTCAGAGGACCGAAGTCTGCATCAGTGGTGATGTTACTACCGTACATAACAATACGTTGTGCACACACCAACACACATATGGACATTCATATGTGTATCTATAGGAAGCATCGTGGCTTCATAAAGCATGTCCCACACTGTTAAGTCCTAGTAACAGTCATATAAAAGGAAAAGTGCTTTAGTGTCAAATAATTTTGGAAAACTGTACTATGTCGTCTTTCTGGAGATCTGTAAGGCACAATGGCATAGTAAAGCCTACAGAGTCCTACAGTGAAAACACTCATTTGGTTTCTTGCAGTGTTTCCCAAACTTACTTGGGCATGGATCCTTGGTTATTATGGAACTCTTATTTCACCTCCAAAAAGTTTTCCACCAGACAAAGTCCTGGGAAAGGTAGTATAAGGGAAAAGAATAGGGACATGATTTGACACCAGAAGACCTGGATGTGACTCACATTTATGAGCTATGTGATCCACTTAAACTGTGTAAGGACATCTTTGAACATGGATGTAAGGAGGAAGCAATGGCAACTCCTGGTGATTTCTCAGCAGTAAAATGAAGTTTTGAAAACAGTGCTTTTGTAAAATACTGTGCCCAACATTTGTAGAATACATATTATTTTCAAGTACACACAAGAAATTTGTAAAAAATTGCATACACTGAGGCTTAAAGCAAGTCTGAAGAAATTTTAAAGGATTGGAATCCCTCAAAGAATGTTTTCTGACCACAAAGCAATTATGCTAGAAATCAATAACAAAAGAATAAATATGTTTGCAAATTGTCATATTATTCTAAATACTAAAGCAAAGTCCACAATCGATATTAAACAAAATATCTTAAACTGAATGACAAAAGTATTTTATTCAAAATTTGTGGGAGACAGCTAAACCTGCATTTATAGAGAACTTTATATCTTTAGAAGCACGTAAAGAAGAGAATTAATGAACTTAGCATCTATCTCAAGAAATTAGGAAAACATCATCATCAACAACAACATAAACCCAAGGAAGTAGAAGGAAAAACTTATCATAAAGGTAAGAATAGAAATTAATGGAAGAGAAACCAAACATAAAATAGAAGGGATGAGCAAAGTCAAATTTGGCTTATTGAAAAGACTAATAAAACTGATAATGCCTGGTTTTTAAGAAGATGTAAACAAGCAATGTTAGGAATGAAAAAGAGGACATCAACTTTAGGGCCACAGACATGGGGAAAAAAGAAATAAAGAGGGTAACAACAACAACTTTGTGATAAAATATTTGAAAGTTTAGAGAGAATGGACGAATTCGTAGAAAAAATACAACTTTTCAAAATGGATATAAGAAAGACAAATTCTAGTAGTACTGTAATTATTTTAAAAATTGGATTCAAAACCAAAAAATGTTTCCACAAAGAAAACATCATAGGCAACTTCTGTAAACATTTAAGCAAGAAATTATATTAGTCTTACATAAACTCCTCCAGAAAACAGACAAAGAGGGGACTCCCCAGCTTGTTTTAATGAGGCTTGCATAACCTTGACACTAAAACCTGACATGGACAGCCTGAAAAACGAAAATAACAATTACACTCATGAAGATAAACTTAAAAATATAAAACACAGCATTAGCAAACTAAATCCAGTAATATATATAGCATCCATAAAACATCTTGATGGAGTTGAGTTTATTACAAAAATGCAAGATTACCTTAAAATTTGAAAGCCAGTCAATGTAATTCACCAAATTAACAGAAAGGACAAAAACTATAGAATCACCTCAATAGACACAGAAAAAATATTTGATAAAATTCCATTTATGATAAAAAAAAAAGCTACCAGCAAACTAGGAATAGAAGGGAACTCAATCTGATAAGAGGCAGCTACACAAACTGCAATGAACACTGACCATACTTAATAGACAAATATTGAATCCTTTCATCCCTTCTTCCCAAAGATTAGGAATGAGGCCAGGATGTCTTCTCTCCACACTTCTATTCAATATTGTTCTGGAAGTCTTAGCCAGAGCAGTAGGATAAGAAAATAAATAGAATGTATAAAAGGAATAAATAAAAGTCTCAGTATTTAAAGAGGATAGAATTATAAATGTAGAATATCCAAAGAATCTGCAGATAAAGTATTAGACTTAATAAGAGAGTTTAGTTGGATACGAAGACTGTATAAAAACCAATGTTTCTATATACCAGCAACAAACGAAAGAATGTAAAATGATGCCACTTAAAATGTATCTAGATATATCAAACACGTAAAACATCTTCACAACCTCTACAAAGAAAACTATAAAATATTATTGAAAGAAAATAGAGAAGTCCTAAATAAATACAGAGACATAGCACAGGTTGGAGATTCAGTATTGTAAAGATATCAGTTCTCAAAGTGAGATATAGATGCAATGCAACTCCAATTAAAGTCCCAACTGGTTTGTTTTTCTGGACTTTTACAAGGTGATTCTAAAATTTATATGGAAATGCCAAAGGACAAGAGCAGCGAAGACAACCTTGGAGAAAGATAAAAAAGTATGTAGTGCTTCCTCAAAGCCTATTCTAGAGCTACAGTTATCAAGACCGTGTGGTCCTGGCACAAGGACAGAGACATGCGGCGATGGAAGAGGTGTGAGAATCCAGAAACAGAGAACGTGTGCATGGATGTTGATTTATGACGAAGGTGGCATTATAGAGCAGTGGAGAGAGGTCTTGTAAATACGTGGTGCTGGGAAAATTGGGTATCCATATGAAAAATAAATAAATTGACCTTTACCGTACATCATACACAAAAATCAAATCCAGATGTGCTGTGTATCTAAATGAGAAATGTAAACAATGAAGCTTTGGGAGCATAAGCTAGGACAATAGCTTCATGACTTTGGGAATAGGGAGGGCTTTTTATATAGCCCACAAGACCCACTAAACCCACTAATAAAAGAAAAAGACCACATTAAAATTTAGGACATCAGTTCATCCAAAGATACCAAAAAGAGAGAGGGAAAAGTGAAGTGACAGGATGGAAGAAGACCCCTGACACATACATAACGGACAAAGGGCCCCTATCCAAAGTCAATAAAAGACTCCTCAAAGTGAATATGAAAAAGAAGCAACCCAACAGACAACCGAGTAAAGGATTTAAACAAACACCTCACGTATTATGACATCCTAACGTCTAAAAAACACATTAAAGGGTGATCAGTCTTATTAATAATAGGAGAGATGAAATTTCAAACCACAGTAAAATACCATTAAATACCCATCAGAATGGCTGAAGTTAAATAAATGTGACAGTATCAAATATTGGTGAGGATGTGAAACAATGGGAACTGCTAATGTTGCCTGTGGGAAGGCTATATTGGTACAACCATTATGGCAAACAGTGAGGAATGACCTAGTAGAGTTGAAGATACTCTTAGCCTATGATCCAGCAATTCATTTCCTAGACAATATACCACAAATAAATGTGTAGCTGTAGTTCACGATGGGTACGAGAATGCTTACTATAATACTAGCTTATAGTAAATTATGGTGTATTCATATACTGGAATATTATATAACAATGGAAATGAACTCATTAAATAATATACAACAACCAAGATCAATTAAAAATATATAAGGTGGACTTTAGGAACCATATATACTGTACGAATTCATACATTTATGCCATTAGGGTAAAATGGAGGGCTATGATTGGAAAGTGATCTTTGGTGGCTTCTAGAGTCTAGGCAATGTTCAATTTTTTGACTTGGGTGGGGATCACATAGATATTCATTTTATAGTAGTTCATTAAGTCAGACATTGATGCTTTAGTATTTTTTGAATGCAAGTTATATTTAACAATAAAATGTTGTAAAAGTCACAGTATTTTAGAAATGCTGCGTACACTTGTACAGAGCACTTACCACGAAAGGAGCTTGCAGGACTGGAAGTTGCTCTGGGTGCGTCAGCGAGTGAGCGGGGAGGGAATGTGAATGCCGAGGACGTCACTGCACACTACTGTGGACTCCATAAACACTGTGTGCTTAGGCTACACTAAATTTATTAAAACTTACTTTCCTCAGTAATAAATTAACCTTAGCCTACTATAACTTTTTCACTTTATAAACTTTTCAATTTTTAAAAACTTTTTGACTCTTTTGTAGTAACACTTAGCTTAAAACACAAACATATGGTATAGCTGTACAAAAATATTATCTTTCTTTATACTTTTATGCTATAAGTTTTTTTCTATTTTTAAAACTTTTTATTTTTTAAACTTTTTTTGCTAAAAACTAAGACACAAACACACATTAGTCCAGGCCTACCCAGGGTCAGGATCATCCATATCACTGTCTTCCACCTCCACATCTTGTCCCACTGGAAAGTCTTCAGGGACAGTAACACACACGGAGCTGTCATCTCCTGTCATAACAACACCTTCTTCTGGAACGCCTCCTGAAGGACCTGCCTGAGGCTGTTTTACAGTTAACTTGTTTTCTTTTATAAGTAGAAAGAGCACACATTAACAATACAAAGTATAATATAATAAATACATAAACTAGTGTCAGTTGTTTATTGTCATTTTCAAGTGTTATTTACTGTGCATAATTGTATATGCTGTATTTTTATATGCCTGGCAGCACAGTAGGTTTGTTTACGCCAGCATTACCAGAAAGGTATGATTAATGTGTTCCACTGTGACGTTACAATGATTACAACATCACTAGGAAATGAGAATTTTTCAGCTCCATTATAGTCTTAGGGAGCCGCTGTCGTGTATGCATTTTATCACCGACTGGAATGTCGTTATGTGGCACATGACTGTATTTGGCTGGCCGAGCCTAGTGGATTAAAGGAAGCGAGAGACTGAAGGTGGGGCCGATTTTGCACTCGATCGATCCTCACAAAGTCCCTTCAAGTTGGGCATTGGCATGCCTGTTTTATGGGTGAATTAACTGAGACTCCGAGAGGTTATGTTGTTTATCTAAGTTCACACAGCTAGTTTGTGGCTGAGCCAGAATTAGAATTGAGATTTAGGTGTGTCTTTCTGCTGAATAACACAAGTTCCCCTGAAGCCTCCATTTCCAAACTCTACTCTTTGTCAGTAGCAGGCTGACAATTGTCAGAAATGTTATGACTTCAGTCTGCTCATCCCCTGCTAATGGCAGGCAGTCTGACAGCAAGGTGGTTGTCTGCAGCATCTAGGCTCTGTGGAGGCTCCGCCAGCTGTCTCCTGCCAGGCCTGTGCTGGCCGCAGCTTCTGGCACGTAGCAGGGAGATGTGTGCCTCTCCACCTCCTCGTTCCTCCCACTCCACAGGCTCAAGAAGAAGGTGCTGCTTTCCCACATTGAGGCATCTCCCAATCCCTGCAGAGTCCCTTGACTTCCAGTGTCTCTTGTTTTGGAGGTCCATCCCAGGCCACATGTTTATAAACAACCTCATGGCAGGTGGCACCCTGCTGGCCAGTGGGGCCTGCCTGGCGAGGATTATACCTGTACTTGCAACAGCAGCTTCCCTGCCCAGCAAAGGCCTCCAAACAAACCCCTGCCCCTTGGCCCTTCTGTTTGTTTTGTTTTGCACCGACCTGAAATGGATACCTTCATGGGTCTCTGCAGTGGGGCAGACGGTGACTGGGACATGTAGGGACAATGGTTGTGCCCACCTGTAGGTCACGGGTCAGGCTCTGCAGGGCAGCCCTGTCAGTTCTTCAAAAGCTGAGACCTCAGTTCTGCTGGGCTCTGCCCATGGATCAATGACAGCCTGGGCCACAGGTGCACCTGGCTATTGATGTCCCTGTGACCAGGATGGGGGGTGGTGCTGAGCTGCGTGCAGGCGGCTTACCTGGGGATTACAGCATAACCACAGGTGTCTACTCAATGTCAAGGAAGGGAGGCTGGGCTGGGGCCTCACATGCACAAAGTGGGGTGGGGGAGAAGGCAGGGGCACCTGGGTCTCCCCAGAAAGAACATCCACTTACAGGCTGCTCCTGGGCTGTATTTCCTGGGACCACTTGTCAATTCTTGACCAGCATTTTGAGAAAAACTTCTGGGAACACTACAAATTTGAATATAATCTTTTAATATTCTAATATAAAACATAAATCTACTAGACTATAGTGTAATAAGTCAGTGGTTACCAAGTGGCACTTTTTTTAAAATTTTTATTTCAGCATATTATGGGGGTACAGATGTTTAGGTTACGTATGTTGCCCTTGCCCTCCACCAAGTGGCACTTTTAGAAAAAGTAGAAGATGAAGGTCGGAAGAGCTGTATGTGTGTGTGTACTGGGTGTGGCTGGTGCTGAAAAAAATCTAACATACAAGGCCATTGGAGGGCACCTTACTTATACATTCACACAAGAAACATCCACTGCAAGGGACTGAGAATTGCTGGCTGGTTTGAATACCAGATGATAGAAAGCAGAAGTTCCCGAGGAATGACAAGTTTCTAGATTCCCTGGGCAAGGAGGTGTGGTGGCAGCAGGATGGCCTGTCAAGACAGTGAGAAGGAGACTTCTGAGCCCCAGCTGAAGGCTGTGTCCTGGGGTAGGCAGACCCTGGGCAGGCAATGTGTCTGCAGCTGAGAAAGTCTACAGAGGATGAGCAGGCAGCCCTGGACCCTTTAGCAAGCCCCAGCCAGGTCTGCTCCCCAGCCTCCTGGCAGGACAGTGGGGCAGTGCCTGCCTTTGGGGCCTCCAGGGGCTTGAGAAGCCCATGCCACAGGAGGACCAGCCCATCCAGTCCTCCTTATTTTAGTCAGCAGACATTAGTTGAACACCTACTATATACTAGGCACTTTGCTAGTCACTGAGATCATGGGATAAGCAAGAGGAATAGGTTTCCTGCCGCCACGGTCTGGCAGCCTAGTAGGAAATATAATTAAAGGAGTGATAATGCTAATGCTAATACTACTAACATTTGAGTGCTTACTATGTGCCAGGCACAGTTCTAAACACTGTAAGAATTAACTCATTTAATCCTCACAATAACCCTTCGAGGTAAGTACTGTTATTACACTATTATCATACCTGTATTTCAGATGAAATAACTAAAGCACCAAGTAACTTCCCCATGTTCACACAGCTTATAGGTGGCAAGAGCTAGGATTTGAACTTAGAAGTGTCTTATGCCAGTTTGTGGTCTTTACTGTCATATAACATACTATTTCCTTGGGAACCACTCTGCTTAAATCTCTCTAGGGTGCCCCAAAAGCTGTAGACCAATGTGCAAATTCCTTAGCCTGTCGCCCGCCCCAGGCCCTCTGTGATCCGGCTGTGCCTGAAGTCTCAGCCCTACTCTACTCCTTCTCACTCTCTGCCCTCCACCACCCTGTCTGTGGCTCCCCATACCTGCCACGCATTCCACACTGCCCTGCCTTCAGCCAGGCTTTTCTCTTGGGAGGGAGTGAGGAGGCAAGTGGGTTCATCTTCCAGGCCCAGCTCAAATGTCCTGTCCCCTGAGGAGGCCCAGCTGACCTCTCCAGGCAGAGTTCAGTGATTCCTTCCCTGAGCACCGGTGATGTTGGTTCATGTATTGATTGCAGCCTGTCGTTACAGGCACTGTATAGACTCGGTGGGCCTCTGTCTTCCCCACTGAACTGTCAGTTTGTTGAAGCTGAGACAGAGTCTTACTCATCTCTGTATCCTCCATGGGTTGAAGCAAGGTGCCAAGCAGCACGTAATACTGAATACTGACTAATTGCAGAATTAAATCAAACAACCAACATGATTTTCCTGAGTACCTATCCCTATCCACAAAGACTTATATGCATATTAAATGATGAATTCTGGCACCTTGTTCCACTAAGGACTGTGGTGGCACAGTGAGCTCCTTGGGGGAGGTATGCCTGTTTTCGAGATAAGACAACTAAGGCACAGAAAAACTTAAGTAATTTTCTCATGTTCACATGGCTTCTTGACTTTTGAAGCTTCTCTTGCTCCAAGGGGGTCAGCAGGTATGTGGCACACAGTAGGTGCTCAAAAAAAGAGGAGGTTGGGATGATAAATGAATCTACTTGAAAATATAATTTTAAATATCTTTGGCAGGTATTTGGAAAAAATATCCAAATTGAGTTGGAAAGTAAGTCCAAAAATTCCAAAATTCCAAATTCCTCTGGCAGAGGTCTAGAGGATGGGATGGATGGAGCCACAAACTGCAAAGGGACTAGGAATTACTGACTTGTTTGAACACTAGATGACAGAACAGTGAAAGTTTTCCGGGTTGGCAGATAGGACCACGGCTTTAAGAGGTCAGGGAGGCTTCCCAGCAGTTCCTCGGGTGAGCTCTGATGTTAGGTAGGATGAGAAGAGGCGGGGGGTGGGGGGTGCTCGGAGCCCTCCTTGCTCGCTCTGGCCAGGCCACCCACCCAGGTTCTCTTTCCTCTGTTACTGGTGCCACACCCATGTCCCTTGGACCTTTCCACCTCAGTGTACTCCAGCTGACTTTTAACTGCTAAGTCCTGGACTCGGGAGAGCAACAGGCATGTTCCAGGAATAGCATCAAGGCTAGCAGGAGAGTAAGCAGAGGCAGACAGCATCAGGGGAGCAGGGGCTAGGTGCTATAGGGTCTGGTGGGTCAAGGGCAGAGCTTTGAGTTTTACTGTGAGACGGAAACGTTGGAGGGGTTTTGGGCAGAGAGGAGTGATTTGATGGGATTATGTGTTGCCGTGTGGATTCACATTGCAGGGATCAAGGGTAGACGCATGGACACACCCAGTGGAGACCATTGCAGTGCGCCAGGTGAGAGAGCTTTGTGACTTGGGCCGGTGTGGAGAGGGAGGCGATGAGAAAAGACGTTAGAGTTTGGATACATTCGGAAGATGGAGCCAACGGGATTTAATGATTCCAAGGTTTGGGGCCTGAGCAAGTGTAGGAATGGAGAGGTCATTAAGATGAAAAGATAATGGGAATAGCAGGTTTGGGGGCTACTTTGGATATGTTAAATTTGGAGATGCCAGTCATCTTACCAAATCCTCACAACTTCCTGCTAGGCATGGCTACCCCTTTTAACCAACCAGGAACCCGGAATTCATGGAGGAGAAACTGCTTCCCTGAGGTCACACAGCCAGGGAGTGGTGGGGGTGGGACAGTTTAGGCCTGCTCCACGCCAAAGCCCCTGCAGCAGCCACCATGTCCGTCCTATCTTGTGGGGAGCTGGCTTTCCTGTTATTTGTCCTAAACTCCCCTCCTGCAAGCTTCTTCTTTTACCCCCAGAGACTCTACACTATGGGCAGCCCCCCTTTTATAGCAATGCTATCAGTCCCACCCACTTCCCAGTGGCTTTACCTGTGTATTGACTGGTAACTGTGAGTTCGAGACTTCATGGGTGGAGTGTCATTTTGTTATTTAATGTGCCTATGGTGGTTCTGTCTGCTTTTGTCTAACTCATTATTGGTCATGGATTTCTTGTGTTTGGTTCCTGGTTCTAGCTCAGGAAGCTACCCTAATTTTAATGTTGTTCCTGGGGGAAATGGCATTTTTACTGCAATAGTCCATTTTGCAACCAGTTTCTGGGAATGCCCCATGGACAAATGAAGGGCATGTGGGGTAGAGGGGTCACACTTGCATATCTCTTTGCCACCAGTTGGCCTCTGCAGAGACTTGATTCGCCTTGTATCTCTGTGTAAAAGGGCTCACCTATTCTGTCTGGATCTAGAGCATTCCAAGCCCAAAGGTCTCAGTAATGGGAAAGAGAAAAAAAGAAAGAGTTAAATGGCTCACCTGCCAGTATTCAATGACAGTTGTAGAGAACCTCGTGTGTGTGCCCCTTGGATGGGTTGCTGGGCTGGTGATAAGAGAAGACCTTGGTGCCTGCACCCTGGGGAGAGAAGAACCTCTCTGGAGGGGAAGAAGAACCTCCCTCTGGAAGGGAAGATTTGAATGCAGCAGGTGCTTAGGTTCTAGAAGGTAAGGACTGAGGAGCTGGAAGAGAGAGAGATGGCTGATGCTGAGTGCTCAGAGGTGGCTTTTGGAACCTGAGATGTTCAAACAGGCTGGAATGAGGGCATTCCAGGCTGTGAACAGAGCATGAGCAAAGGCAGGGAGATTCCTGCCAGTGGCTGTAAATCCTGCAGATGGCTGTGAGACAGTCTTCCCTGTGAACGGCTGCAGCTCCAGAGCTTGTGCACAGGAGGGACTGGGGAGCAATTTCGATGAAGGGGACTGTGTTTTTATAGCAGACACACAGTTTCTTTTTAGATTGTGTGCTGATTGGGAGGGGCAAACGGGGGAGAGGGTAAAGCAGTCTGATGGAGATGGGGGTGGAGGCTGCAGACCTCACAGTTCACTCCGTGGTGGCATTTAAACATTGTGTTTGTGTGTGTGTATCCACAGTACAATTAGGGCACCTTTAAAAAATTAATTGTAATTGTGTTAATACACACACACACCCTTATTTACAATTTGTTTAAATCAGGATGCAGGCAAGAGCCATACATTGCAATTGGTTGATATATCTCTTAAGTCTCTTTCTATAGTGATTCAAACTGTCTGGGTTTGCTGATCGCATACCAGTGATGTTGTTTGATATGCTCCTTTGTCCCTAGTATTTTCTGTAATTTGATAGTTATATCTAAAGGCACTATCAGATTCAGGTTCAGATTTTTTGGGATAGTTAATTATAAGTGGCACTGTGTATTTCCATCATAATGGTTGTCTCTCCCTCTTTGTGTCGTTGAAGCCATTGCTTATATGCATGGGGAGATCCATTTCATTAGAGGGTTGCAAAATGTGCTGATTTTATAACTGCTTTTCCTTTGACATTTACGAGCTGGAATAATTCTATAAAAAGAAATTCCTTATCAACTATTTGGCACTCTGAGGTATAGTTCACATAGGTAAGGCAAGATAAATGCTTGATTTGGTTACCAGTTTTCAGAATAATGAGTTGGTTCCTAACACCCTCCAAAGGCAACCAATGGATTTTTTATATCTTTTTGATCTCAGATATTTTAACATGTTTGAGGCTTTGTTGTTTCATTGCAGTTAGTATTCTTCCTGATAGTCAAGCTGTCATATTTGGCCATTAGAAATTAAGAGTTGTTGGCATAACCCCACAGAGAGGAGCTCTTCTCAGTGATTTCAAAACATAGTAATTTGACTGTACATCCCTGGTAGGAAATACCCTATAGGCAAAAAGAATTAAAAAAAAAAAAAACCCAAACCAAAAAACCCCTTACACAATTTTTTATTAATTATATTATTGTTGGTATTATTAGTCATGCTAACTTAAAACTTTTGCATGTGCTGTGGTGAAATAAAGCAAATAAGTAATTATACAGTGTTGGTGCTTTTGGGAACCATGAGTTTCTGCATGGGAGAAAGGAGATATGGGGGGAAAAAAAGAAAAAACAAGGTTAAATAGATCTCTATAGTTCTAAATTTGAATAAGAAGTATTGATAGGGTCTCATAGTTTTTATTTTATCTTAAAAAGAGGAATTTCCTAGCTCTGTCCTCTAAAAAGTTTCAGAAGCAATGATCTTATTGTCTCTGAAAAGAATCTTCTAAGGAGGATCCCTGTCACCTTGGAGCGATGGCTGATTCCAGGCCCGAGGCGGGAAACACACAGGGTGATTCAGTATCATCTGACCATATCAGGACGAGGGAAGGCATCAAAGATAAATGGGGTCGTGTCAAAAGTATAAGTTAATATCTCAAATTATTGCCATCAGGAAAGACAAAACAATTCCTATATGCTCTGTTGGCTAGGATGTGGTTGTAAAAAATTTTAACAGTTTTGGAAACATCAACTGATTGAAGAGAACTGACATATGCAGATGAACCAAGAGCTTCAATCAAGTATACTTAGTTCCCCGGATGAACTCTCTTCATCCAACTCTCTAACTGCATTTTTATGGCAGCAGTCATGGCAGTGAATCATTTCTCAGTTTTGCCCTGCAGTTGTTGATTGAGTACTGAGCCTTGAAAAAAATATTCTAAATAAGACGTCTGTGAGAGCCACTCATTGACATTTTGGTGAAAAAGACTTTATTCATTTAATGAGTTTTCTGCTCTTAGTCATGGCACTGTTGATATCCTCCTCTATGCAAAACATCAATCTCAAGTTTGAAACCCTAGAGCATCATCTTCTTATCAAGGTAGCACACATCTGTGTGGTAAAGCAAGCTTTCAAGAAAACTCTTCCTTTTACTACAAACTAGCCCCAAGACATAAGTATTCAAACTGCTAAGTTTTCTATACTAAATTTCAACAAAAAGTTTACCACTTAGAGCTCAAGAGCAGATCTGTTAGGATGAAGCATGCTTCATGTGTGAGGTGGGTTCAGGGAACACTCCTCCTGTGCAGACAGTGGTCCGCATTTTCTGCCACTTCGCTCAGCAGAGATTTGGCTGACCTGTGCAGGGGGTCTGTGCTGCCCCTTCCCAGTTAACGCTGATCTTTTCAGACTTACTCATCTCGTGAAAATATCTTCACCCGTAATTTTACCACCAACGGCCCTACAAAGTGACATGTTTTCATTAGTGTTAGGGTGAACGAAGACTGATAAAAGGACCAGATCATTAATATCTGTGTTTTCGTGACCATGGTCTCTCCCTGCAGTTTTTGAAGTCTGTCTGTTTTAACCCACTAAAACACATTGGTAGACAGTATGGGTCAGTAAGGACACCTTTTCCAGATCAGCTCCCTCTTTTTGATGCAAATAGAGGTGTGGTCCTATCTACAGTGAAGCTCCTCACCAAGTTCTCTGCTTCTACTCAAGCTTCAGAAATGCTTTCTGCAATGTGGAGATACCTCAAAGAGATACAAGGAGAACTACCATTTGATCCAGCAATCCCATTACTGGGCATCTACCCAAAAGAACAAAAGACATTCTATAAAAAAGACATTTGCACTCGAATGTTTATAGCAGCACAATTCAGTTGCAAAGATACGGAAACAATCCAAGTGCCCATCAATACATGAGTGGATTAATAAAATGTGGTATATGTATACCATGGAGTTCTACTCAGCCACAAAAAACAATGGTGATCTAGCACCTCTTGTATTACCCTGGATGGAGCTAGAGCCTATTCTACTAAGTGAAGTATCCCAAGAGTGGAAAATCAAGCACCACATGTACTCACCATCAAATTGGTATTAACTGATCAACACTGAAGTACACATATAGTAATAACATTCATCAGGTGTTGGGCAGATGGGAGGGGGAGGTGGGGATGGGTATATTCACACCTAATGGGTGCGGTGTGCATCGTCTGGGGCATGGACAGGCTTGAAGCTCTGAGTTGGGTGGGGCAAGGGCAATATACATACCTAAATATTTGTACCCCCGTAATATGCTGAAATAAAAAATAAATTAAAAAAAAGAAGAAATGCTTTCTGAAGCGTTCTGAAACAGACTCAAAGAAATCTTTAGGAGATCTTTTCAGTTGTTTTTTTGATTTAGTTTTTCATTTTATCGTTCTTCGTGGAGTCTTCTCTATGTTGTCAAATTGTTTTGTAACTTTTTTCTTTAAAATTGCCTACTTTGAAATTGCATATTCACTACCAGTTCACTAGATGTGGTTTGGGCAGAGCTGTGGCCCTTGTGGCTGTGTCATGGTCACGTGGTGGGCCTCAAAGTCACCAACACATCTGTCACGGCCCCCGCGACTCATCGCTATTCTGAATTTGCCTCAATAGCTTCATGTTTTCATTGGTTACAAGCTGGTGCTTCAGACTTCCTATTCTTAACCACTGATCCATGTTCCAAATTGAAAACATAATTTTAAAATTACTATACTGTAAAAAGAGAAATTAAAAATAACTCAAACCCCCAGAACTTCTGGTTTCTTTGTGTTTGAGGGCAGTTTGCTGTGGTGGGAAGTGGAAAGATGCCCAGTGATTTGTAAACAGAACACATGATTAAGGAGAACAATGGCAGGCAGCTGAAGAGATTTGGGAGCCCATGGGTTTTTTGTGTAATAAAAGTGAAATTATAACTAGTTCCTAAGTTGGCAAGCTCTTTCCAGATCATTTCAGGGAATTGCTGAGGAAACATATGTCCAGCCCCGCCCAGCCCTAGCTGGTGGCTGAGACACTGGCCAAATCTGTTTTTGCTGCGGTTGAGCACTGGGTTCACTTTAACAAGAAGGCGTCCCCTTTCTGTGCAACCAACAGAACGGAATTGTTCCATGTGTCACCACACATACCACATTCTGTTGTCTCGTCTTTGGAAAAAATGACGTGGATCAACAGAGATCAGTGGGATGTTGCTGATTTTACTTGTGCGTATATAACATGAACTCTTCTATTTTGGAATTTGCTTAAAACATATTTTTAAAATTAAAAAGATAATAACATGCCCACTAGTAAAACTCAATACAGAACTCTATAAGGTGAAAAATCGAAATTCCTGTCTCTCTCTGCACTCATTACCCTCACCTCTCTTACTCCTACCCCATCCAATCCCCAGGATCAACCATTAACAATCTGCTGTTTATTTTTCCAGATCTTTCTTTCTGTCTTTTTAGTGGCACATACAAACACATGTAAGTGTATCATTTTAACTTAAAAAACAAATATAGGATCATGTTATTTTGTAACTTGCTTTTTTTTTCATTCAGCCGTATGTCTTGGGCAACTGTTTTTGTTGTCTGATTTATATCAGTGTACCATAATTTAACCATTCATTTACTCATTTATACTTGTTTCTGAGTTTTCACTATTACAAAAAATTTCCCATTGAACCTCTTTCGTATGTGTGTCTTTGTGCACTTTTGCGCATTGATTCGTGGGGTAGAATGGAATTGCAGGGTCAATGGGCTTGCACGTTTAAAAAACTGATAGATGCTGCCAGCCTGTCTTCTCAAGTTGTTGTATCTATCTATGTTCCCACCAACAAAAGTGAGACCCTTCTTCTATCCAACTCTTCCTATCTGTAGTTATCATCCATCTTTAAAATCTTCCCAATTTGATAAGAGAAAATGACATTTTGTTATTTTAATTTGCAATTATCTGTTCATTCAGAAAGCTGAGCATATTTTCATATATTTATAAGCAGTGGTTCTCAACTGGGAGAGGTTTTATACCCAGGGGACCTTTGGCAATATCTTGGGACATTTTTTATTGTTACAGCCCGGCCAGAGAGGTCTGGTGGTGGCGATGGTGGGCATGGTGCTTTCAACAGTGCACAGGCTCCGAAATCCTGGTTTATTAGGTGTCCGTGTTTTTTCTGTGACTTGCGTATTGGTTGTCTTTTTGTTGGGAACTCTTCGTATTTTGAAGATCTTTGTCCTTTGTTTATTATATACATTACCAACAATTTTCCCATCAGACAGTTCTATTCTGTTTTTGATATATTAGAGGATTTAGACATATCTACTTGTTTTTTTCTTTCTTTTTTTTTAGCACTGATATTATTGCTTTATTCTAATTGTAAGAGCAATATATGGTTATAGCAGAAAATTTGGAAAATGCAGAGAAGTATAAAGAATCATCCATATTTCTTACTAGTTTTATTTCTTTCCCCCCAGTTTTACTGAGGTATAATTGACAAATAGAATTTGTACATATTAAAGGTATGCAACATGATGTTTTGATATACGTATATACTGTGAAATTATTACCGCAGCCAAACTGACATGTTCATCACTTCACATTGTTGCCTTTTTTTTTGGTATGTAGTAAGAACATTTACAATGTACTCTCCTAACAAATTTCAAGAATACAATACAGTCTACTCTCTTAACAAATTTCAAGAATACAGTACAGTATGATTAAGTACATTAATAATCTCTAAAACTTATTCTTCCTGCATAACTGAAACTTTGACCAACATCTCCCCATGTCCCCCTGCCCCTAATCTCTGGCAATGTCATTCTACTCTCTGCTTCAATGAGTTCAACTTTTTTAGTTTCCACGTATAAGTGAGATCATGCTGTATTTGTCTTTCTGTGTCTGGCTTATTTCAGTTAGCATAATGTCCTCAAGGTTCATCCATGTGGTTGCAAATGACAGATTTCTTTATTTTCCAAGGTTGAATAATATCCCTCTGTGTGTGTGTGTGTGTGTGTGTGTGTGTGTGTGTGTGTGTGTCGGGGGGGGGAGAGAGACACCACATTTTCTTCATCTACTCATCCGTCAGTGGACACTTAGGTTGCTTCCAAGTCTTGGCTTTTATGAAAAGTGCTACAGTGAATATGGGCATGCAGATATCTCTTGAGATACTGATTTCATTTCCTTTGGATATGTACCCAGACTGGGATTGCTGGATCATATGGAAGCCCTATTTTTAATTTTTTTGAGAAACCTTCATAGTGGTTGTACCAATTTACATTCTCATGAACTTTTGGCATACAAAAGTTCTCTTTTCTCCATGTCATTGCCAACATTCGTTATCTTTCGTCTTTTTGGGAATAGCCTTTCTAACAGGTGTGAAGCGATATCTCATTGTGGTTTTGGTTGCATTTCCCTGATGATTAGTGATGTTTAGCATTTGTTCATAAACCTGTTGGCTATCTATATGTCTTCTTTGGAAAAATGTCTATTTAGTCCTCTGCTCATTTTTTAATCAGGTTTTGTTTTTTTTTTTTTTTTGCTATTGAGTTGTAGGAGTTCCTTATATATTTAGGATGTTAGCCTTTATCAGATGTATGGTTTGTGAATATTTTCTCCCATTCTATAGGTTGTCTCTTCACTCCATTGATTATTTCTTTTGTTGTGCAGAAGCTTTTTAGTTTGAGGCAATACATCTGCCTATTTTTGCTCTGAATGAATGAACAACTGCAAGAATGAATGGATAGGCGGGCCCCTTGTGCTTTCATGTCCTGTCTCATGCCTCTGACAGGCATTACGAATCAATTAGGACCTTTTTTCCCCTCTCAATTCTGATGTGGCTTTTTCTTAGAATGGCTACAATAGACGCTGGTAATCAATCGGTGTTGGTGCCAGAGAGGAAACCTGTTTGCCAACTCTGGGTTAGGAGTCTCCAAGTTCCCTTGGGGGAGCCCTGCCAAAGCTTGTTTTGTGAGTTCTGGTCCCAGAGGGGCTTCAGGGCCTGCTCTCCCAAAGCACAGAGGTACCGGTTGGGCATGCACTCTCCCCGGCGCCCCTGCAGGTGGATGCTGCTCACCCTACCAGGGCTCTGCTTTCCTTCATGGGCTTGGATTTCTCATAAAATCAACTTGCTGTGAGGGGCCCCCAAGGCTGGGCTTTTTGTAAGGAAATGGGAACAATTAATGGGCTTATCTGATGAAAAGTAATGCTGCTAATGATTTATTAATTATCATGAAGCTTATCTTTCCGCTTCTTATTAATCAAAGATGTCCTGGAGCTCTGGGGCTCCACATGAGGGAAACAGACCTACACAGCCTTGTGTGGGGGGCGTGTGAGCTGGAGCCAGGTCCCTCCAGCTTTCCTCCAGCCCGTCCCAGTCTACTCCATCCCGAGGGGTTATCCTTCTTGCATTGTGGGCGAGGAGATGAGAGGGGCAAGGATGAGGGGCACCACGTTTTCTTGAACACCTACTATGTGCCAGGCATTGTGGAGGGTACTTTATATCCATATCCTCATTTCAGACCTACAAGGGAGAGATTATTGTTTTCATTTTTTTTGGATGAGGAAGCTGAGGCCAGGAGACATTAAAGAGGTTAGACAAGTTACACAGTTAGAAATGGAGCTAGGATTTGCATCCAGGTAGGTCTGACTCCAGAGTGGATGTTTTCCAACTGGGAAGGCCTAAATAAATTAGAGTAGAATGAGTCTGGGCAGTGCCCCTGGGCACGGCTGAGCTGAGGGCTCAGGTCTACACTGTGTGTTCTGAGGCCACAAAAGGAGGGGCTCACAGTTCTTTCCTTGGGCCTCAAGGTTTTTGCTATCTCATGAGTGAGAGAAGATTCATACCCAGGAAACAGGGACTGCTGGGCTCGGGGCACACCTGTATGGGTACCCACTCTTCCCAGGGTGCAGGCTTGCTTGGAGAGGGTCAGTGTGTCTCTGTGTTGGCAGCAGAACTTCACTGAGGGAAGGAACTTTTCCGGGTCTTGCAGATTTTGTGGAGTAGGATAGACAGGACACTGTGGGAGGGTGTTTAGGCCAGGGCAATGGCTTCACTAAGGTGAGGAGGATCAGAAATGACCATAGCTTATCGAGTGGGGAAACAAAGGAGTCCAGACCATGTGCCATTGGGGGAGGGAGGGAGTCCTGGGAGTCAGTCATGGCAGGGCGCGAGGAGGGGCCATTAGAGAATTAGGTCTAGGAGCTAGTGGCTAGTGAAGGCACTGGGGTCACTTGGCCAGTGGTCAAACGCTAACATGTGAGAGTGTGTGCGTGAGTGACTGCATGAACGAATATGAGTGAGTGTTTGTGTGTGTGCATGTGCATATGTAGGAGTGTGTGCTCAGACAGAGATTCTATACAAGCGTTTGAATAACCGTGTGGGTGGGAATGTTTTATGTGTGTGAGAGAGTGTGCAAACATTTGTGTGTGTGTACATGAGTGTGTGTTAGTGCGAGTGTGCTTGGCTGTGAAATGGGTATATTCGATTGAGAGGGAGCTTTGCGAATGTGTGTGAGGGAGTATATGTGGGTATGATAGTGTGTGTCTGTCAGTCTTTGCTCTTGTGCAAAGGTGTGTTCGTGTGTGTTCTGCGGGGCTTTGGACAATCTGCGTTCTTTCCCAGCGTGGCAGAAGAGGCAGCAGGAGCTGCGGGTGGGCACAGAGGAGGGTGGGAAGGCTCTGCTGGGATCCCGGGGAGGGGAGCTGAGAGCCCCGCCCTTTCTGGCGCTTAGTCGAGGTGCCGCCCTGGGCCTGGAGTCAGGGCAGGGATGCTGAGACAGGGAGGGCCTCCAAGTGAGCCCCCTATTCTGCCTGTGCAGTCTTGCCTTTTGGGTGACAGGTGGACACCAGGGGGACCCCAGGGAAGGGAGAGAAGCTACTCTAGGAGCTCAGAGCCATCATGTTTGGGCCGTGACCCAAACCAGCCCCACCTCCCTCCCTGCCACCTTCCACCCCGTGGCTCTGAGGCTGCCCCCTCCCCATTTCCTGGGTGTGGCCTTTGTGGCAGAGGAGAGCGTCATGGTGTTTGTGTGCCGTAAGATCCACGGGGCCCCTGGTGCCATGACCCCTGGGTAGGGAGGGCAGCCATGGAGCTGCATGTTGGGTGATGTTGTCCATGGTCCATCTTAGCCCACCTGGACTGGGCAAAGATCCTTGGTCCCTGAGGTCCCCTCTGTCAGCAAATCTCTGTCCCACAGAGAGGTCAGCTGGGCCAGAGACCCATGTGGCATTCTGTAACGCCTAGCCATCCAAAACATTTCCTAGGACAATAACCCCCTTTTACTCAGCCAGGGTACTTAAAAGCTTCCTGGAAGTTTATCTGTCGGAGAATTAGAAGGTGAGGTCCTGCCTTAGGCTCCATTAAGGCCTGGGTCTTCCCCCAGAGCCTCCACTAGAGGGTCTGGGTATCTTGTCCTTTCCTATTCCTCTGTCCTCCCTGCTGTCTGTGGGGCTGGCCCCCACACCTCCTGCGTTCTGCTCTCTGCCAGAGCTTCACTGGCTTAGGTTCTGGGTCTGCTGGTGTTGAGGGGGGTCCCATGGGGGTGTCATGTGTCTGCTGCAGGCCCAGCCCAGGTCAGGTGCCCCTCCCTTCTGCCCCTGCCTGAGAAGGCCCTGCATGCTGCTCTGCTCTGGGTGGAGGTGGCGGCGGGGAGGGCTCCCGCCCTGCCTGCATCCGGGTGGGCCTGGCTGTCCTCAAGCAGTTGGGCTCCAGCTGCAAACTCCCAAACACATACTTTGGGAGGTCAGCCTGGCCTGCGGCTAGGGCATTCCATTATTACGGTGACATATCTTTGAACATGCTGCAATTCCTGCACCCCTAGCTCAGGCCCCAGTCTCGGAGCTGGGCCTGACTCCTCTCCCCACTTCCTTCCTAACCCTCCCTGGAAGAGTGCTCAGCCCTGGACTGGTTCCTAGGTAGGAACAGGAGGTACTGATGCAGGGAGGCTGTGCCCGGAACCCCTCCCTTGCAGTCATTCTGCCTAAGCACTACCCTCAGCTCTCCTTTTCAAATGTAAATTCCCTTGGGGAGTAACTTAGGACCTTCCCCGTACCTGAGCCAGGGAGACTTTTTATGTCTTCTCCTCCAGCTGTGGGCTCATGAAGAACATGAGGGAGCCTTGGAAAGGAAGAAACCAGTGTTAGCCTACTTTATGGTTTTTTTTTCCTCCCCTGATCTAGCCCTGTCCCTCCTTCTGATTTCAACAGTCCTATCTACAAAAAGTCTTTTATAGATCTTCTATTTGGAAATATTGAAAATGGCACCTAGATAAAGTGGCCAGGAAAAAAGATTCTGGGTAAGGATAGATAGATCTGTTTTTTAGCCCCTGCCTGGCCATTATTGCTGGGTGGCAATCAACAAATCTCTTAACCTCTCTGAGCCACATTTCCTCAAGCTACCACATCGCCATTACCAAGCCTCCTCCTGTTTGTGCCATGGGGCCTTTGTATGTCATCTGCCTGCACTTAGGGACAAGGGCATCCTCTCCTGTATTTGGAAACCCTGCTGCCTGCCGGACTGGAGGAGAGGTGTGCTGTCTGATGTGTGTGCAGATGTACCGAAGTGAGAATGGTGGCAGTCACCCGCCCTGCACATGGGCCCCCGGCCTGACTGCTGCTTCTGAGTCCAGGGGATGTGCAAAGCTGAGGCTGGTTGGAGGAGCCTCCATGGGCTCCGCTGGTTGGATGTTTGCCACCCAAGGAGGCAGCTCCTTCCCCCAAACTCATCATCTTTTGCATAATAAAAGAGTTAGAATTCTGGAAAGGATTCACTATAGTGGAGATGGTTGCTTTTTTTCTTTTTTTTTGCTATTACATGTCATTTTTAATGTAAATTCTTTTTAAAATTCATTTCAATAAATTTAGGAGGTATAAATGTTTTTTTGTTACATGGATGAATTGTATAGTGGTGAAAACAGGGCTTTTACTATACCTGTTACCTGAATAGTGTACCTTGTACCCAATAAGTAATTTTTCATCCCTCACCTCCTCCTACCCTCCTCCTTTCTGAGTCTCCAATGTCTGTTATACCACTCTATATGACCATGCATAGCCATTGCTTAGCTCCCACTTATAAGTGAAAACATGCAGTATTTGTTTTTCCATTCCTGAGTCACTTCACTTAAGATAATGGCCTTCAGTTCCATCCAAGATGCTACAAAAGACATTATTTCATTCTTTTTTATGGCTGTGTAGTATTCCATGGTGTATTTATACCATATTTTCTTTATCCATTCATAAGTTGATGGGTACTTAGGATGATTCCGTATCATTGCAATTGTGAATTGTGCTGCTGTTTGCCAATGGTGTGATCTTATATCTAGAAAACCCCAAAGACTCCTCCAAAAGACTCCTAGAATTGATAAATGAATTCAATAAAGTCTCAGGTTACACAAATTAATAATGTACACAAATTAATTAATGTATACAAATCAGCAGCATTTCTATGTGTTAATAACAACCAAGCCGAGAGACAAATCAAGAACTTAATACTATTTACAATAGCTGCAAAAAAAAAAAAAATACCTAAGACTGTACTTAACCAAGGAGTTCAAAGATCTCTACAAGGAGAACTATAAAACACTAATGAAGGAAATCATAGATGACACAAATAAATGGAAAACATCTGACACTCATGAGTCAGAAGAATCAATATTGTTAAAATGTCTATACTGCCTAAAGTGATTTACAGATTCAATGCAATTCCCATCAAAATACCAATGTCATTTTTTACAGAATTAGAAAAAAATCCTTAATTTCATATGGAATTAAAAAAGAGCCCAAATAACCAAAGCAATCCTAAGCAAAAAGAATAAATCTGGAGGCATCATATTACCCAACTACAAAACAGCATGGTATTGGTATAAAAGTAGACACATAGATCAGTGGAATGGAGTAGAGAACCCAGAAACAAAACCATTTACCTACAACTAACTGATCTTCAGCAAAGCAAACAAACACATACACTTGGGAAAGGACACCCTATTCAATAAATGGTGCTGAGCAAATTGGATAGCCACGTGCAGAAGAATGAAACTAGATCCCTATCTCTCACCATATACAAAAATTAACTGAAGATGGATTAAAGACTTAAATGTAAGACCTGAAACCATAAAAATTCTAGAGGAAAATCTGGGAAAAACTCTTCTGGACATTGGCTTAGGCAAAGAATTTATAACTAAGACCCCGAAAGCAAATACAACAAAAATAAAAATAAATAAATGGAACTTTAAAAAGCTTCTTACAGCATAAGATATAATCAACAGAGTAAATAGACAACCCTACAGTGTGGTAAAAAATATTTGCGAACTATACATCCAACGAAGGACTAACATCCAGAATCTACAAGGAATGAAAATCAGCAAGAAAAACGACCCCATTAAAAAATGGGCAAAAGACATGAACAGATGTTTTTCAAAAGCAAGTAGACAACTGGCCAACAAACATGAAAAAATGTTCAACATCACCAATTATCAGGGAAATGCAATTTAAAACCACAATGAGATACCACCTTACCCCTGTCAGAATACCATTATTAAAAAGTTAAAAAACAATGGATGCTGGCATGGATGCAGTGAAAAGGAAATACTATACACTGTTGATGGGAATCTAAATTATAGTAGTACAAACTCAATGGAAAACAGTATAGAGATTCTTCAAGGAACTAAAAGTAGACCTACCATTCGATCCAGCAACCCCACTACTGGGTATCTACCCAAAGGCAAAGAAGTCATCTTATAAAAAAAGACACCTGCTTTTTTCTTTTGAGCAAAGGGAACTCATTTATTAAACACTTGCTACCAACTGTATGCTTTACTTGCTTATTTCATCCTCATGACAAAACAAGTATTTGTACTTTCAATTTATAGGTGAGGAAACTGAGGCTCAGAGAGGTTAAATAACTTGCCTGGAGGTATTCGAGAAGGAATTGGCTGGAATAGGATTTGAACCCAGGTGTGTCATACTTCATTTCTTATTGTTTCTTTGGGACTATCTGCTCTCCAATCAGGTATTCATTTAGAAATTTCTCCCGTGGTATCTTTGCCTTCTCCATCAGGGCTTATGAGCAGCTGTTGTAGCACTTTCTTTTCCCTAGCACATTAGATCTCAGGCTTTCCTGGGGTCCTCTGGTCTGGAGAAAGGGATTGGTCAACTTCTCCCCATGATGGAGTCAGGGGTATAGGATGTCACTCCATCCCAGAACGTTTGAGTTTTAAAAGAAAAGTTCAAAGAAGGCAATGCTTAATCTAGGGGAAAGACACTTTGTTGGCGAATTTTCAGGCAGCAGAGACGGTAGAAGAGCTTGATTCATACAATGTGACTTTTCCAGACTCTTAGATGACATTGAAGCCAGTCTTTTCCTGATTGTGGGCTAGCCTCCTTTGGCTGAATTTCAGGAAACTTCTTTTCCACTGTTCCTTTCCCATTTAGAATTCTCATCCACATGCACAAGTCATAGTCTTATCAAATAAAAAAGGACATGGCGAAGTTTAAAAAAATGCAAAGGCTATCAATTATGTGGAGAGGTGGGTCCTAGTACTGGCTCCTGACTGAGATCCTGGTGGCCTTGGGCAGTGTTTGTCCCTTCTCTGGATTTTAGTATCTTTATATGTAAAATGTGTAGGTTGGACCAGTTAGGACTTTCTTTTTGGCGAATGACAAAAATCCAACCAAGCTGATCTAGATAGAGAAGGGAATTGTATTGACTCATGTAAGTGAGAAGCCCAGAGTAGCTCTGACATCATGCATGGAATGATGTAGGGGCTCCCTCCCACATGTGATCAGAAATCATTGTCTATCTCTGTTTCCCCCTGACTGCCTGATTTCTTAGATGTCCTAACAGAGAGGAGACCACACTCTCCTTCACGCCTGCAGTGTTAGGAGTAGCTCTGAACCAATCACGGTGGCTGGAATGGAATGTGCTGATTGGCCAGGCCAAGGTCATGTGACCTCTACTGGCTGAGAGTGGGAGGTATGGAGGATGGCTCCATCCAAACCACACAGCCTGAGTGGAGGCAGGGCTGTTAGCAGAAAAGGGAAGATTCCTTTCCCCTGTTGGGCAGGCCCCAACCCCCACCACCTACCATGCTAGTTTAGTGATTTTTAATCTCTGCTCTGAAGAACCCAGACCTCTGACGAAAAACTTGAGAGATATCTATAAATGGCGAAGCATTTTCAAAAGTAAATAAGTATTTAAATAGTCTGAGGAAACTGTTTATCACTTTTGGCTGATTTACTATTGGGATTTCACATAAATTTTCATTTTGATAAGTCTTTTTGATTTTGCCGATAAAAAAGCCTGGAAACCTTTGGAATAGATGATGTCAAAGGTTTGTGAATTAATTTTCTTCAGTTAGCGGCACATGTTACGTAGTAAATCTTCAGCCTTGCTCTGCCTTGTTCCTTCTTCTCCCAAACGATCCTTCTGGCTTTATTAACGTCTCTGTCAAGGTAGGTCAAGTCTGCCCTCCCATCGCCCCCAAGAACCCACAGGTTTCATGCTTTACAAATACTCTTACGGATGCAAGAGGACACAACTTTTAGTACAAGCACAGACCAGGTGCTGGTTCTTGCCTTCATCAGCCTGATTGCTGAGTTGCTTAGAAATGGAGGTATTAATACTTCATAAATGCCATTTTCTTGTCTAAATGACATGGGGCCAAAAAAAAAAAAAAGGGGAGCTCTCAGGGGTGGGCTGATCCTAACATTTGGGTGCCCAGAGCAAGAGTACAAATGGAGGTCCTCATATCACATCTGTATATTTATGAGTTATAAACCAAGCCGACAAAGTAAAGTAAAATGTTTTTCTCCTCCTACCTTGACAAATGCACCTTTGTAATGACCTAGAAGGCTGGGTTTAAATTTAGAATTCTCAGACTGCTCAGAATGCTGCACTGCAGCGTGGCAGCATAGGGTGAGCTGGCCCCCACCGATGGCCCAGCCTGGTTCCCTTCCCACCCTGGCTTGCCCCTGCTCTATGCAGGGTGTCACATGCAGGCATGTGGACACCCCAGTCACTGTCCAGGTTCAGTAGACACCTTTCCCTAAACAGTCATTCTTGGCCATCTCATGGGCCTAGAGGTACACACACCAGTGGCTCATTTTGCCATTGGAGGACAGAACCAGGAAGAAGCTCACCCAGGCCTGAAAGAAGGCTGAGGGAATTCTAGTTCTGGGTATCTGGAATGTGTTCTAGAAGGAGGTCACATGTTGTTGGTCATGTCCCGTTGGGCATGCAAGCTCCTCACCCTGGGAGCAGGGTAGCAGCCAGAGAAGGGCCAGAGCAGAGCTATCTAAAGTAGGGGTTCCAAGGCAGGAGCTTGCCTGGGTTTAAGAGCAACAGGGCTCAGGTGCGTGGGATGGGCTTGGGGTGACAGAGTCTAGGACCCTCAGAAACAGAGTTCCTCATATGGAGACCTAAGAACTGTGATGACTGTCCTTGGGGATTGACCCCTAGTTGGTTATCAATGTTACCATTCAGTGTTATCAGTTACATCCAGGGCTTGGATCATATACAGGAGATATTGCAGGTTCAGTTCCAGACTACTTCAATAAGGTGAATATTTTAATAAAGTGAGTCATATGAATTTTTGGTATCCCAGTGTATATAAAAGTTTTGTTTACATTATACTGTAGTCTATTAAATGTTCAATAGCATAATGTCTAAGAAAACAATATACATACCTTAATTAAAAATACTTTATTGCTAAAAAATGCTAATGACCATCTGAGCCTTCAGCATATTGTAATCTTTTTTTTATTTTTTACTTTTTTTTGTTGGAGACAGGGTCTCGCTGCATTGCCCCAGCTAGAGTACAGGGGCATCATCATAGCTCACTGCAACCTCTAACTCCTGGGCTCAAGTGATCATCCTGTCTAGCCTCTTGAGTAGCTAGGACTACAGGTGCACACCACCACATCCAGCTAATTTTTCTATTTTTTGTAGAGACAAGGTCTGGTTCTTATTCAGGCTGGTCTCGAACTTCTGTGCTCACGTGATCCTACCCGCCTTAGCCTCCTAAAGTGCTAGGATTACTTGGTCAGCAAGTTGTAATCTTTTTGCTGGTGAAGGGTCTCTCCTTGAAGTTGATGGCTGCTGACTGATCAGGGTGGTGGTTGCTGAAGGTTGGGGTGGCTGTGGCAATTTCTTAAAATAAGACAAGAGTGAAGTTTGCTGCATCAATTGACTCTTCCTTTCATGTCCTTTCACAAAAGATTTCTCTGTAGCTCTTTGAAGCATTTTATCCATAGTAGAACGTCTTCCAAAATTGTAGTCAGTCCTCTCAAATTCTGCCAGTGCTTTATCAACTAAGTTTATGTAATATTCTGAATCCATTGTTGTCATTTCAGTAATGTTCACAGCATCTTCATCAGGAGTAGATTCCTCCTCAAGAAACCACTTTTTTTTTTTTGCCATTCATAAGAGCAACTCCTTATATATTCAAGTTTGATCATGAGATTGCAGCAATTTAGTCACATCCTCAGGCTCCAGTTCTAATTCTAGTTCCCTTGCTGTTTCCACCACATATACAGTTACTTCCTCCACTGAAGTCCTGAACCCTTTAAAGTCATCCATGAGGGCTGGAATCAACTTCTTCCAAATTCCTGTTAATGTTGATATTTTGACCTCTCCCATGAATCATGAGTGTTCTTAATGGCATTTAGAATGGTGAATCTTTTCAAGAAGGTTTTCAATTTTCTTTTCCCAGATCTGTCAGAGGAATGACTTTCTATGGCAGTTATAGCTTTATGAAATGTGTATCTTAAATAGTAAGACTTCAAAGTTGAAATTACTCTTTGATCCATGAGCTATAGGATGAATATTGTGTTAGCAAGCATGAAAGCAACATTAATCTCCTCGTGCACCTCCATCAGAGCTCTTGGGAGACCAGGTGCATTGTCAATGAGCAATGATATTTTGAAAGGAATCTTTTTTTCTCAGCATTAGGTCTCAACAGTAGGCTTAAAATATTTAGTAAACCATGCTGTAAACACATGTGCTGTCATCCAGGCTTTGTTGTTCCATTTATTGAACTTAAGTAGAGCAGACTTAGCATAATTCTTAAGGGTCCAAGGATTTTCAGAATGGTAGATGAGAATTGGCTTCACCTTAAAGTCA
>RJWJ010011345.1:0-45004 GCA_004363605.1 Indri indri
ATGTTATTTCTCATATATTGCTATCCTTATTAATACCATTACTATCCACACAAGAGATACATCTGAATGTTATCTCGATTCCTTCTCTCTCCCTCACAATCCATATCCAATTACTCATCAGATGATGTGAACTCTAACTTCTCTATGCTTTAGCATGCCTCCTCCTCTCCTTTGCCTATGCTCTCTTTCTTCCCTCACTACCTCTGGCTTGAACTAATGCAAAAACATCTTAGCTAGACTTCCTATCTCTAGTACCACTTCCCTTACTCCCAAATCTATTATATACCATGCTGCCAGATTTCTCTTTTTAAGAGGCAAATACTCCATGTTACTCCCTAATTTGACCCATTTTGGTGGCTAATTGTCTACTTGAAAATAAAGTTCAATTATTTTTCAAGGCTCATAAGGATCTTTATGATAGTAGCACTACCTACCTCACCACTTTCACAGAAGATCTATGCTGCTTAAATTGTCATCTCTTAACTCCTAATCTCCCCTTCTAAATTACGCATTGTGAGTCTGGGGCTGAGATTGTGCAAAACCACGAATTCTTCCAACTATAACTCTTCTCTTTGTGAAAAACTACTCCTGTCTTGTTTTTAGGCCCTGACAGAGACTGAATATCTGAACACATGACATCAAGTGATAAAGGGATTTTATTGGCCTATGGTGAAGTGGGTGTTATCTAACGCAGCCAACCAAAAAGTTAAGCACGCATTAAGTATATATAGAATACAAAAAACTTGGCGCCAGTAGATCCAAAGGCACAAGAAAGTTTCATGAACAGGTAGCTGAGACTCCTAGAACATCCTCTCTTGTTTCATCCTCTCCTCTCCTTCAGTTCGCATCTACAGCCCTATTTAATGTACCCAGGCACCAGCCAATTGATGAGAAAAACATTTTGCTTGTTTAACATATTTTTTATGCCATACTGGTATCAAGAATTAGATGGCTGTAGTACCACAACCTCAGTCAAGAACTTCCTTGAATAATAGTAATGAAGAGAAATGCCATCAGTAGGCAGAACTGAGAAGATTATATCTATCTTCTTTATACTGAGAAATGGTTATAAATATGGATTTACACAAATTAATGGGTGATGGCTAATGGTTTGGCATCATTGTCAGGAACTGGAAGGAAAGCATGGAAGACTAAAAATTTGAAAGAGGTGTAAATATAAATTTTTAGAAAAGGACAAAGAATATTAAGATTTTTGCTTCCATTTGAATGCTTACCAAAGTGTGAGAAGGTAGAATATGCACACACAAACATATATGCATGCATATTTGTGGACATGATTAAGCCTTTTCCCCCAGCCTGTGTGGTACTTGCTTAATAAACTTAAATATGCCATGGGGTTTACAACAGAGATGGAGTCTGTATATGGACTCAACAAAAGTGGACTTTCCTCACCAAGTCTGATCTCACTACCTACCGCCACTGCTAAGTAGCTAATTTGCCAAGAGCAGAGACAAAAGCTATCCTGATATAGAGCTACTGATATGGCACATTTCCCTCGAGGGAGTAGCCAGACATCTGGTGGCAAATCGATTACCCTAAATTCCTTCCAACATGGAAATGTCAACAATTTTGCTTGATTAAAATAAATACATAGTGCCTCCATTGATATGTATTTCATGATCATAATTCTTCTGCCAGTATTAAAATCTGTGGACTTAGAGAATGACTTAGTTATGTTCTAGCATGCCACCCAAAGTTGTTTTTGCCAAGGGATTTATTTCATATCAAAGTAAGTGTTACAATTGGCTCCTGCCTATGTAATTCACTAGCCTTACTATATCACTCAGAAGATTCTGGCAAAAGAGAATGGAAGAATAGCCTAACAGATTACTAAAGGCCAAAACAACACCAGCTGAAAGAGAAAATGCTGAAAATTTGTGTTTATCCTGAAGGATACAGCAAGTACAGACTCTGAGTAATCATGGTATATGCTTAGCTTTGGTCAAGCTTAAACAAATAAGTACAAGAATCAAAGGCTGATTCCTCTCACTAATACTCACAATAATTTACTCACACAACTTAGGCTTTCTATCCTCACATTTTTGGCCACTGTTATTGAAGGTCTTAGTTTTCATGGCAGGTGACAGTGGCCACATAACATTACCAGATAAAGAAACTAGAAGAACTAAAGTGCTAGTTGGGTGAAAAGTAACCAAGAAATGGGTGACTGAAGAAAGAAATTATAGCAACCAACCACAACCTCTTAACCAGTTATAGAAATAAGGACAGATGCAATTATATGTATTTTCTTCTTCATGTATTTTGTGTATATACACACACAGACACACATTCTCACACACACAGATTTATATGAAATATTTTTACTCTACTGACTAGTTTTACTTTTATTTTATATAATATTTGTGATGGTGCTTAGCTTTATAACTTAATCTCCTAAATTACAGAATATTCTGGAGTCATCGTAACTGAATGAGAGAAATAATTTACATTGCTCAGAAATGAATACTAGGACCGTCGCTCAAAGATCAGACTGTGGCAGACTGAACGTTGTTTCTCACGTTTTTGGAGACAGGGTGAAAATGTCTTCATTTATATAAAAGATACTTCTATATTTTTAGAGGAAAGTATACCTATATTGTAATGATCTGAAAGTTCAAATATGTAGAAGGGTGCATGTGAATGCTGAGTGACCAATGAAACTAACTGGGATAGTAATTATTTTACTCCATTCCAAATCCAGCCTTATTTTGATGTGGATACTGGAGACACCATAAACATCATTTATTAATATTTTCTGTCAGTTTACTTCTTATCAGGCTCTATAAAAAGTGCACCAAAAGATTTGAAAACAGGAAATAGGGGAAATCAATGTTCTGCTGTTTTCATTTCCATGACTATTCTTGTCAGTGTTACTCCAGCTTCCTCTGATTCACCAAAATATATTTATATTGCACACTCGAAGGTATCAGCACCATCTGAACAATAATTAATTTCCTTTTGGAAATCTGAGCTCCACTTCACAGGTACCATCTTCTAAATTTTTCTATTATTCTGATAATATTAAATGCTGCTATTTATTCCTTTAGCCCAAGAGTTGGATAACTAATTTTGCTGTTATTATCTCAGTTTATCTTGAATTTGTCTGTAACTATAACTAATTCCATAAAGTATATCCTCTCTGTTGAAAGTTCTGGTGGGGTTTTGTATTATTAACCTGAATTATACACTATTGCTTACAATCAGCACCATATCCTATAGCCATCCTGAAGTCTTGAAGTTCTTTGAATACAGCAAATTCTTTCTCAAATCAATGATTTTACACATTAATACCCTCTACCTGGAATGCCTTATATCTACTCATTGTTTATGATGCAGATATAGAGCCAAGGATGCCCACTGTCACCACTTCTATTCAACATAATGCTGGAAGTCTTATCCAGAGCAATCAGGCAAAATAAAGAAATAAATTGTATCCAAATCAGGAAAGAAGAGGTCAAACTGCCACTCTTCACTGATAATATTATTTTGTATCTAGAAAACCCCAAAGTCCCACCAAGAGTCTCCTGTAATTGATAAATAAATTCAGCAAAGTCTCAGGATACAAAATTAATGTACATAAATCAGCAGCATTTTTATATACCAATAACAGTCAAGCTATGAGTCAAATCAAAGACTCAATACTATTCACAATAGCTACAAAGAAAATAAAATACATAGGAATATACTTAACCAAGGAGATGAAAGATCTCTACAAGGAGAACTACAAAACTGAGGAAAGAAATCACAGAGGATGCAAACAAATGGAAAAACATATCATGTTCATTGATAGGTAGGACATTTTAACATTTAACATTGTTCTTTTAACATTGTTCATTTAACATTTAACATTGTTAAAATGTCGAATGTAAAAATGTCCATACTACCAAAAGTGATTTACAAATTCAATGACATCCCCATCACATTACCAATGCCATACTTCACGGATCTAGAAAAAGTAATTCTACACTTTGGAACCAGAAAAGAGCCCAAATAGTCAAAGCAATCTTAAGAAAAAAAATAAATTCTGGAGGTATCACATTACCACACTTCAAATTATACTACAAGGCTATAGTAACCAAAACAACATGGTATTGGTACAACAATAGAGATATAGAGCAATGGAACAGAACAGAGAACCTGGATATAAAACCATCTACCTACAACGAACTAATTTTCAACAAAGCAGACAACAATGTACATTGGGGAAAAAAAAGTCCTATTGAATAAATAGTGCTGAGAAAATTGGATAGTCACATGCATGCAGAATGAAATAGGACCCATACCTTTCATCACTCACAAAAATTAATTCAAGATGGAGAAAAGACTTAAATCTAAGGCACGAAACAATAAAAATTCTAAAAGAAAATGTAGGAAGAACTCTTCTAGATATTGGCCTAAGCAAAGAATTTAGGACTAAGAACCCAATGGCAATCATGGCAAAAACAAAAATTAATAAATGGGATTTGATTAAACTAAAAGGCTTTTGCACAGCTAGGGAAGCAATCAACAGAGAAAAAAGGCAAACTACAGAATGGGAGAAAATATTCACAGGCGACACATCTGATAAAGAGCTAATATCAAGAATTTACAAAGAACTCAAGCAAATCAGCAAGAAAAAACAAACAACCATATTAAAAAGTGGGCAAAAACATGAACAGAAGCTTCTCAAAAGAAGAAAGACAAATGACAATAAACATATGAAAAAATGTTCAACATCATTAATCATCAGGGAAATGCAAATTAAAACCACAATGAGATATCACCTTACCCCTATTAGAGTGGCTTTTATTAAAAAGTCCAAAAACAATAGATGCTGGCATGAATGCAGAGAAAAAGGAACACCGTTGATGGGACTGCAAATTAGTGAAACCCTTATGGAAAACAGTATGGAGATTCCTTGAAGAACTAAAAGTAGACTCACCATTCAATCCAGAAGTCCCACTATTGGATAGCTACCAAAAGGAAAAGATTTTTCATCAAAAAGACACCTGCACTCAAATGTTTATTGCAGCACAACTTACAATTGCAAAGACGTGGAATCCTCCCAAGTGCCTATCAATTCACGGGTAGATTAATAAAATGTGGTAAATGTATACCATGGAGTACTACTCAGCCATAAAACAAGATGAATTAATATCTTTTATAACAATCTGGATGGAACTAGATACCATTCTCCTAAGTGAAGTATCTCAAGAATGGAAAAACAAATACCACATGTACTTATTAAATTGGAACTAACCAATGAGCACATGTGCACAGAGGGAAGTAAAACTCAGTGGAAATCAACGAGCAAGAGGTGGAAGAGGGGAGGGACAAAAACCTAATGGGTACAATGAACACTATTTGGGTGATGGGCACACCTATAGCCAGGACTCAAGCATTGCAAGAGTGACCACGTAACCTAAAACATTTGTACCCTGTTAATATTTTGAAATAAAAAAATAAAATAAAATAAAAGCTATAAAATCATAACAATATAAGAAAAAAAAGGAGTCACCCCATTTCCAAAGCAGTCTTTTTCTTCCTTGCTCAACATTCAATCTTATGGAAAGTTTCTTCCTTTTTCCCAAGGCTATATTTTTATATATCACTCTTTTAACATTCAATTAAAAACATTTGAAAAGTTTTGTTTATGTATCTTTCTTTCTCATTAAACTGTGAGTGTCTCGAAGGCAGAAATCCTATCTATTTTAAAATGTACATCATCTAACACAGCACCTGCCATCCACTAGAATATAAATAAATATTTGATAAATGAACGAATGATTTAAGACCTTCTGTTCTTCTTACTCTCCCATTCTAAATGCTGGGTGTTACGTTTAGTGCTTTTAAACTGCTGCTTTTGCTTACTGAGATTATGGGTAAGATTTACTTTATAACAGTTTATTATAAAATGTCCTTATTAACATCTGTTTATCTCTGAGTCCTGAAAAGTTTTTTTTTTTACTGACTACACATGTCTATTTTAAAAATTTAGAAAATACCGAGAGACACTATTTAAAATTTTTTAAATGCACATTATATTACTACCAAGAAGTAAATCTCCTTGAAATTTGGTACATTTCCTTCCAGCCCATGTTTTTATAAATTTCTTTTCTTTAAGCTTTTTCCTTTTATTTTTAATTAACATTCAATAATTGCGCATATTCATAGTCTACAGAGTGATATTTTGATACATGTATATACTGTATAATGATCAAATCAGGATAATTAGCATATCTATCACCTCAAATATTTGTGATTTCCTTGTGTTGTAAACATTCAAAATCCTTTTTACCTTTGTGAAAATATGCCATAAATTATAGTTAACCATATTCATCCTAAAGAGCTGCAGAACACAGAACTCATTCTTCCTATCTAGTTGTAATTTTTATATTTCAGAATATTATGGGGGTACAAACATTTTGGTTACATGTCATGATTTTGCAACACCCAAACCATGATAAGGGGTGTGCCTTTCCCCCCTACAATGCTCACTGCATCCATTGGTTGTGAGTTTACCCACCCTCAACTTCCTAATCCCTGGAGAATATTACTACCATGTGAGCACCATAGTGTTGATCAGTTAGTGCCAATTTGATGGCGAGTACATGTGGAGCCTATTCTTCCTTTCTTGTGATACCTCACTTTGGAGGATGGCCTCAAGCTCTATCCAGGAAAAATAAGAGGTGCTAGATCACCATCATTTCTTATAATCTATAAATGCAATTCACCTTATAAATAAAAGCAAGAACAAAGACCATATGATTCTCTCAATAGATGCAGAAAAAGCATTTGACAAAGTCCAGCACACTTTTATGATAAAAACTCTTAACAAAATAGGCATAGACGGGACATACCTTAAAATTATCAAGGCCATTTACGATAAATCCACTGCCAATATCATACTGAATGGGGAAAAATCAAAACCACTCCCACTTAGAACCGGAACCAGACAAGGTTGCCTACTATCTCCACTTCTATTCAACATAGTGCTGGAAGTCCTTGCTAGAGCAATTAGACAAGAGAAGAGAATTAAGGGCATCCAAATGGGGGCTGATTAATCAAACTCTCACTCTTTGCCAAGGATAAGATATTATATCAAGAAAACCCCAAGGATTCAACCAAGAGACTCCTGGAATTGATAAATGAATTCAGTAAAATCTCAGAATACAGAATCAATACACACGAATCAGACGCGTTCATCCATGCCAATATCAGTCAAGCCAAAATTCAAATTAAAAACACAATACCTTTTACAATAGCCTCAAAGAAAATTAAATATCTAGAATATATTTAATGAAAGAGGTGAGACACATATGCAGGGAAAACTACAAAACACTAAGAAAAGAAATTGTAGAAGATGTAAACAGATGGAAAAATCTACCTTGCTCATGGATTGGTAGAATCAACATCATTAAAATGTCCATATTACCTAAAGTGATCTACAGAATTAACACAATCCCTATCAAAGTACCATCATCATTCTTTACAGATCTAGATAAATAATTCTATGCTTTGTATAAATTTCTTTTAAAAATAGCCAGAATGTAGAAGTAACCTCTGGAGAGTAGAGATGTAAATTGGCAAAGGGTGAAATATTTTATTTTTATTTGCTATTAATATAGAATGAAAATAACTCAAAATTAAATGCTACCAACCCTAAATTTATTCCAACTTGAAAATACACACACACATATATATACACACATACACTTATACATGCCCTTCTTCCCCTCACACACACATTTATACATATTCTGAGATGAAAATAAAAGTATTATTTTAGAACCTGGCTTCAGAATTTTCAACGGGAAGGAACTCTGTTTAACAAAATACCTGAATAAGCTTCTGGAATATGAAAGAAATGCCCTAAATATAAAGATTCTGTAGAAACAAAAACACCATTAAAGATCTAACCATATTAAATGAACAGATATTTGGGGGTAAGAGAGAAGTGCTGGGAGAGAACTGAGACAGTACTACATATAATACAGTAGATAATGGGTTGAGAAAAAGGGATGCTCAATATTTAATTTCATTTGTTTGTATCACTCAACATAATCTCTTTTACTCTGACAAAATTTTAATAAGAGTCTACTATATACTAAAACATCTTATAAGAGTGATCATCCTTATAAAAATCAAATTTATAAATTTGATTTATTTATAAATTTATTTATAAAAATCAAATCAGTCTGAGTCCATGTTTGGGTTGGTCTAGAGCTGAGATAAAGGAATGATGTCAGTAAATTGATTAAAGACCTTGACTGAGAAACTCTGAGCCAGGGCTAAGAAGAAAAAATATAAATCTCTAGGATTTCACATTATTCTGGGGTGGGGGGGGGAGCAGGCAGAGGAGGTAGTCATGAGTACCTTAGAAATTAAACTATGGTAAAGTGGTTCAACCTGAACTCAGTTTGCAACATCAGTGGCAGTATAACCCCTACTAAGAAGAGATACATGCTTGCAGTGTAATTTTTTTGTATTTAAGAAGAAAAGGGGATATGACATGTGGTATACAGCACATGTGGCATGCTTTCTATATCATTCATCTAGCAATTGCTTTGAGAAAATGTAAGAAAGATGAAAATAGTTCTTAAGAGGCAGGTTTCAGTAAGAAAAATGATGTGGATATCTCAAATCTCATTCAATTTCTCAATTATTAACTTCATAAAAATTATATGAAAAGGAGAGAAGAAAACAGATTACCACAAATAATCATAATGTTTATGGTTGAAATTTTTAATGGTTGAAAAAAGCAGTGCTCTTTCTGTTAAACTAGGAAAACTTTCTTTTCAAAACTCACAGCCTGTGGAAACAAACCCAAAATAATATTTGAATAACTTCAGTAGAACTGAATTTTTCCCCCAGTGAAGAAAGTCTTGATAATATAGTTTTAAAATCAGTTAAACTCTTTATTTCACAGAATTGCCACATTTTGGTAAAGGATCATATTTATATATCAATTCTTCCTTTCAAGTGATTTATTTGCTGTTGCAAATATGTTTTCTTCCCCAAGCAAGAGAACTCTATAACATGAAAGTAAACTGATCTACCTCTAGAATTTAGGTTAGGATGTTTTGAAATCATAAGCAGAGCCAAAATCAGTTTGCTCTGTTTCTCCCACTCTTTAAGAGCTGTGCTGTTCAGTATGATACCATGAGGCACATGTGGTATTTACATTTAAAATTAAATTAAACTTAAAACTTAAGTTCAGCTGCTCAGCTGTACTAGATATATTTAAGTATTCAATATACACGTGTGATTAATGGCTGCCATAATAGGCAGAGAAGATATGGAACATTTTATCATCAGAAATTTGTATTGGCTAACACTGTTCCAGAGCAAATCCTCAGAATTTTACATCACATGTTACACATATATTTTTATATTTAATATAATCAGACTGAAGGCACTATTATCCTCTTTTTGAAGCATAAGAAATTTATTTACAGCCTAATATATACAATATGCTTTTGAAAGTTGAGAGATGTCTACATTTTTGTACTCTGTGTTTCTCTAATAAGAACTGTGGCTCAATTAGAACCACAGAGGAAACAGCGTTTGAACAGAATCTGAATGTTATCTGAGGGTATCGGCAATCCAATTTTGAAATAATCTTTGACATAAAATTTAAATTAAGAAAATGATTGAACTTTTCTGAGTATTCGTCAAAAAACTTTTGACTGAATTAATTTCACTACTTAGGATTTTCTTTAGTCACTGTGTGTGATAGTATTTCTCCAAAGTTTTTTACCAAATAACTTGTAATAACTGGGGAGAATGAATATACAACCCCAGAGGTCTAATGGAATATACAGAAGTAACTCTCTTGCTTATACCAGTTTCCTCATAGTGTTAAGAAAATGTTTTTTATACTCCATTTTATATCGCACTTCTTTCCATATTAAAACATTGTTTCCCAAAAAACTATTCAGTAAAATAATATCCTAAGAATACCCAGCACTTGCAGTTTCCCATAGCCTCTGGCTAGCTCTGGGAGAACATATACCACAGTCTGAGAAACAGATGGACATCTGAGAAATACTAAATAGTAAGCTTATTTTTTCCAAAAGATCAAAGGCATGAACATTTAGAAGAAAAATAATATATTTACATGTATACTAGTAAAAATAACTTTACGTATTTAGTATTAATGATACACATAGGTTTCCTGTAGATTGTTTTTATATTAATGAATAATTTACATATATAAAATCATTTTCAAGAAAATCATTAAAAGGAGCTTTGAATACTTATGTTTATTGAATGATAATATGACATTTATCTTTTGTGGTAATAATAGCTTCAGAGTCTCACAGGTTATTGTGCTTCAGCTAACATGCATATTTATTTATATTAATGCAATAGGACAATGCTTATAATATGCAATACTTTTGCTATTCTGTCTTATTTACTAATTCAAAAGTATTCTGTATTTAATTACATTTTTGATTGTTTTATTACATATCTTGAAAGTAATATCACCTTTTGTATTTTACCTGTATCACAGAGGCATTTTTCATGCATTCATAGTCAAAGCAGTATAAAAGAACAATGTGAGGCCTCACAACCTTTTTATATGGCAGAACTCATTACCTTTCAAGGTTGGTCCAGGTTCAAAATTTTACTTGCTCTAAAAAGTTGATTTGGTCAATATCACAGATTTAAAATTCTGAAATGCTGACTCATGCTAATAAAGCTTCATGTGGGTCAGCTATTTAAAACAAAGGGAAATTTATCGGTCTAATAAGAAATATGAAATCTCATTAAAAAAATCACATGCCTCTTCTTGTTAAAACATTCTACAAAAATGCAAGATATATGAAAACAAAATTATGTTCGGGATGTAGCTTAGTGTGGATGACATCATAAGTAGGAAAATTTACAAGTTAGATCTTTAAGTTTCAAAGCACAATTTAATTTTAAGTATTTATTCATCCTTTCATTCAATTACATTATTTAAGGACCTAAAATGTGTGAGGCACTGAGCAAGGTGTAGAAATTCACTAATTTGCCACACCAAACTCTAGCCTTATACTGTAGCAGATATCAAAATTCTATAAATACATATTGATAGTAAACTGCAATCAACAGGAAGAGGATATGTGGGAGAACAATATGGTATCAATTAAGTCTAGGGAATAAATCAAGAAATAAGAAATCAAGTAGTGGCAATCTATAGGGACAGATACCAAACAGTTTAGGTTGCAGGCTAGCATGCCCCATATTCACCTGCCATGAGCTTGAATGGGCACAAATATACCTTTCCTGCACTACTTTCTTTCTTCTATTCCTCCATTGTGGCTAGTCTTTCTTTTCATTGATTACGTCTTTATAATTCTTAATGTATTCAATCAACTAATAGTCAAGTTTTGTTGGTGTAAACCATTTCGTATGACTATGTATACCTCTATCTGCATGTAACGTGTCTCAATTTTATAATTTAACAACAGCTAGTTATATCAATGTTTAAAAATCTAAAAGGGAAATTTTACTTTAAAATTCAAATAGCACTATATTTTTAACATAAAAATTGAATTGATACATCTATAAGAAACTCATAAATCTTAAATAGGTTTCCTGGTTTCAATAACTTACTGTATTTGGAAAGAAATAAAAGAACACCAACAGTCTGGTGGTGTATATTGTATCTAACTAAATGTATTATCATTTAGACAAAATTGGAATCATGTCTCAGCAATATACATTAAAAAAAGTTTAAATTTTAAAAGAAAAAGGTAGATAGCACAAATATTGAGATTAAAAACTTGGAATGAAATATGCATTGAGTAATTTTTATCATTTAATGTAAGTTTTTACTTATAAAGCACCATATGTACTAGCTAGGTATCTTAAAAAATATTTCATTTTAATCTTAAAGGAAATTGTATTGTCTTAGAAAATATTAATTATATAATATATCTATATCATTATTATTAACAGAAATTATAACAATATGAACAATAAAATTTTCTGTTTAACTCAGTTTCAAGATCTCCAAATAAAATTCAACATAGAACTCTTAAGTTAAAATATTTTAAATAATTTAAATCAATATATCTTAATATTTTCAAATTGGCTATGGGCCAAGTCATATTCAAGTAGACCAATTCATCACTGCTCATAAATACTCAATGCATTATAAAATGTTTTTTTCTGTTAACTGAAAAATGTGTTAGAAAAAAATATATTTCCTCTAAAATCAAGAATATGTGAGTGACTGAATCTTCTAAAATATTTGGTATATAACTTTAAGGAAAATGGGCTGATCCATCAGAATATTAAGTAATAGATCCCATTAATAAGAACAAAGTTACTACTTTCAAACAAGTTTGCCTGATATTCCTAACATTCAATTTTTCAATCCATTAAAATTTATAATAGCTTATGCTTTCTATAATTCCAAGAGGGCATCTGGGCGCCGTGGCTCATGCTGTAATCTTAGCACTCTGGGAAGCCAAGGCGGGAGAATCACTTGAGCTCAGGTGTTTGAGACCAGCTCTTGCAAGAGTCAGATCGTCTCTCCAAAAAGAGAAAAAATTTTAAAAAAGATTAAAATTCCAAGAAAAAATAAAACATATCAACACATTTACTTGTTAGTATACATTATTTTCACATTATTTTAATAATCTAAACAAGTTTAGCAAGTTTTTACCAGCGTTTCAATGACTTAAATAGGTGAAATCAATAAATGATAATAGAAATAAGAGTGCTTGCACATTAAAAGCTTCTCCCAGAGTGAGAAATCTAAGAGATAGAGCAAGGAGTAAGATACAATGTTTTTTTTAAATATCTTAATCTCATAAGTGACATTATTACTTACACCACAGTCTACTCATTAAAAGTGAGTCACTAAGTATAGCCCATACTTAATGGTGGGGAATTAGGTCTCACCTTTTGAAGAATGTGTATATGTATCTTAAAATCACAGTCAATTTGGCCACAAATTAGTTACATTCTTCCACATGCAAAATACACTCACGCCCTTCTAGCCATACCTTGCTGATATTTCATCCTATTATACCATCTGCTCAAAGTCCAGAATCTTGTCATGTCAATCACGTACATGTGAAGTTAATATTCTTCAGGTGTTGTTCCTCAAGTTCAGCTGCCTGATTATCGTTTTCTGAAACTGTGAAACTAAAGAGACAAGTTATCTTCTCCACACACAGCCAAAATACAATAGCAGGACAGGCTTAGGATAAGTGCCATAGACATTTCTGTCCAAAAGGGGGAATAGTTGGAGGCACAAAGGACTTCGCAGCAGTTCTGAAATTCAGCCTGTCACATACTGGGAGTTGTTGATTGGAGCTCAAGACCTGGGAATAATTCTTCAAAGCTCATACTTCTGACCTCTGGTTGTTGGCTTTTGACTCGGGCATCATTTCCTTTTCGTGAAAGGTAGTATGTGTTTGCGGGTAAGTGTATTTTTCCACCTGCTTATTGCTTGTAGAAATTTGCCGGGCTGAAGTTTTCTTTTCATTTTATATTGTCTCTATCCTTTTCAATATAACCTAGTAGTGTTTCTGCAAATGTAATTTCCTTAAAAAGTGTGAGTTTCTGGAGAATTTTATTGAACTTCATTCCAATAGATTAAAAAAAGAAGCCTTACAAAAGTATTTTACAGAGAGACAGTCTCTGCCTTGAGCTTCTATTAAAGGAAAGTTATCTTAAGTTTATGAGACTCCCCATTATTACACGATTAAGAAGATGCCTGAGAAATGCCCTCAAAATCTTTACACGCTTTTGTTTTTTTCTGACTGCATGCCCTCTAAGCCACTATATTCATCTTCCTGGGGTCCTAACGAATGATTTTATAGTAACACCCTCAGTTTCATCTCTAGATCTTGTTTTCTGAGAGTGCTCTGGATTTAATATTTGCCCAAAAGTAATTTCTTACTTTTATTTTTTTATATTGTTACAGAAAGTTCTCTGAGATTTATTAATAAGCAAGAAAAACAAAATGAAGAACCATCAACATGGTAAGTTAGCATATGTGTAAAAAAGGGGAGACTATAGATATATTTGCTTATATGTGTATGAAATAATTTGGGGGGATAGAAAACAAACTGATAACATTGGTTACCTCTTGGAAGGGGAACTAAATGAGGTGGGAGAAGGGCAAGGATGATAGAAGTAGAAGGAAAACTTTTCACTGTATATCCATTTATACTTTTTGAACTTTGCATTTTTTTTAATTTCAAAACCAAATATAGGGGGTACAAGTGTTGTTACACAGATGAATTGTATCATGCTGAAGTCAGCTCTTTCACTGTACCAATCAGCAGAAGAGTGTACATTGTACCCAATAGGTATATTTTTATCCTTTACCCCCTTCTTAGATTCAATGTCCATTACACCGCTTTATGACCATATGTATCCCTCATTTAGTTTCCATTTATAGGTGAGAACATGTGGTGTTTGTTTTTCCATTCCTGAGATACTTCACTTAGTATGATGGTCTCCAGTTTCATCCAAGTTGCTTCAAAAGACAATATTTCATTCATTTTTATGGCTGAGTAATACTTCATGGTATATATTTATATATACACCACATTTTCTTAATCTTCTCATCAGTTGATGGGCACTTAGATTGACTTCATGTTTTTCCGATTGTGAATATGCTGCAATAAACACTCGGGTTCAGGTGTCTGTCATAAAATTACTTCTTTTCCTTTGGGTTGATACTAATTGTGGGATTGCTGGATCGAATGGTAGGTCGGCTTTTAGTTTTTTGAGGAATCTCCACACTGTTTTCCATAGATGTTGTACTGCTTTACGTTCCCACCAACAGTATAAAAATATTCCCTTTTCACACCATCTACACTAACACATATTGTTTTTTACTTTTTAATAATGGCCATTCTGGCAGGGGTAAAGTGGTATCTCATTGTGGTTTTAATTTGCATTTCCTTGATAATCAGTGATGTTGAACATTTTTTCTTGTTTGTTGGTCATTTTTCTATCTTCTTTTGAGAAGAGTCTGTTCATGTCCTTTGCCCAGTTTTTGATGGGACTATTTGTTTTTCTGTGCTTATTTGTTTGAGTTTTTGTGGATTCTGGATATCAGCCCTTTGTTGGTTATATAGTTTATGAATATTTTCTCCCGTTCTGTAGGTTGTCTATTTATTATGTTGATTATTTTCTTTGCTGTGCAGACACTTTTTAGTATAATTAAATCACATTTATTTATTTTTGCTGTTGCTGTATTTGCTTTTGGGGTCTTACTCATAAATTCTTTGCCCAGGCCAATGAAAAAGAGTATTTTCTATATTTTCTTTTAAAAGTTTTATGATTTCATGCCTTACATTTAAGTTTTTAATCCCTCTTGAGTTAATTTTTATATGTGGTAACAGGTAGGGATCCAGTTTTATTATTATGCATATAACTATCCACTTTTCCCAGCACAATTTATTGAATAGAACATCCTTTTCCCAGTGTGTGGTTTTGTCTGCTTTGTTGAAAATCAGTTGGCCATAGCTATATGGTTTTATTTCTGGGTTCTCTATTCTGTTCTATTCATTTATGTGTCTGCCTTTATACCAGTACCGTGCTATTTTGGTTACTATAGACTTGTAGCATAATTTGAAGTCATGTAATGTGATGCCTCCAGGTTTGTTATTTTTGCTTAGGATTGCTTTGGCTATTTAGGCTCTTTTTTGTTTCCGTATGAAGTGCAGGATTATTTTTCTAGATCTGTGAAAAATAACATTGGCATTTTGATGGGAATTGCACTGAATCTGTAAATCACTTTGGGAAGTATGGACATTTTTAACAATGTTAATTCTTCCAATACATGAGCATGGGGTGTTTTTCCATTTGTTTGTATCATCCATGTTTCTTTCATCAATGTTTTGTAGTTATCCTTGTAGAAATCTTTTTTATACACATAGCATATTCCTAAGTGTTTTATTTTCTTTGCAGCTTTTGTAAATGATATTGAGTTTTTTATTTCACTCTCAACTGAACTGTTATTAGTATATAGAAATGTTACTCATTGGTGAACATTAATTTGTAACCCTTGATTTTACTGAATTTATTTATCTCTAGGAGTCTTTTGGTGGAGTCTTTAGGGTTTTCTAGATACAATATCATACCATCAGAAAACAGGAATAGTTTTACCTCCTTTTCCCCTTTATTTGGATTTGGATGCCCTTTACTTCTTTCTCTTACCTAATTGCTCTCACTAGGACTTCCGTATTATGTTGTATAGAAGTGGTGACAGGGGGCAAGCTTGTCTCGTTCCAGTTCTTAGGGGAAATGGTTTCAAGTTATCCCCATTCAGTATGATGTTGGCTGTGTGTTTTTTACATATGGCTTTATTATTTTGATACATATTCCTTCTATGCTTAGTTTTTTGAGGGTCTGTGTCATGAATGGGTGCTGGATTGTATTTAATGATTTTTCTCCATCTATTGAGATGATCATATCATTTTTGTTTTTGCTTCTGTTTATGTGGTGAATCACATTTATTGATTTGCCACATCCTTGTGTCCCCATGAAACCCACTTGTTCATGGTGAATTATCTTTTTGATATGTTGTCAAATTTGGTTTTCATGTATTTTGTTAAGGATTTTTACATCTACATTCATGAGAGTTATTAGTCTGTAGTTTCTTTTTTTGTTGTTGTTGCCGTTGCCATTGTGTCCTTTCCTGGCTTTGGTGTCAGGGTGGTACTGGCCTCATGGAATGAGTTAGGGAAGATTTCCACCTTCTCAAGATCATGGAACAGTTTCAGTAGAATAGATGCCGGTTCATCTTTGTAAGTCTGGTAGAATTTGGCCACGAATCTTTCTGATTCTAGGCTGGTGGTGGTTATTGTTGGGCGATTTTTTTATACTGTTTAAATTTTTCTACTCGTTATTGTTCATGATTTCTATTTCTGTTCAGGATTCAAGCTTCGGAGGATGTGTTTTTCCAAAAATTTGTTCATTTATTCCAGATTTTCTAGTTTGTGTGCAAAGAGATGTTACTACTAGTTGCATATGATATTTTGTATTTCTGAGGTATCAATTGTATTGTCTCCTTTTTCATTCTGATTAAGCTTACTTGAGTCTTTTCTATTTCTTCTTAATCTAGCTAGTAATCTAGCTATTAATTCTTTTTATCTTTTCAAAGAACCAACTTTTTGTTTCATTGATCCTTTGCATTTGTGTGTGTGTGTGTGTGTGTGTGTGTGTGTCCATTTTGTTTAGTTTTGGTCTGAGCTTTGTTCTTTCTTCCTCTACCTTTAGGTTTGGTTTATTCTTCTGTTTCTGGTTCCTTGAGATGTGATGTTGGGTTCTTAATTTGTGATCTTTCTGTCTTTTGGATGTAAGCATTTAGGGCTATGAACATCTCCTTCAGCATTTGCTTTTTCTGTGTCCCATAGATTTTTGTGAACCCATGTCTTTTTTGTTGTTCAGTTCAAAAAAATATTTTGATTTCCATATTAATTTCGTCATTGACCAAAGGATCATTCAGCAGCAGGTTGTTTAATTTCCATGTATTTGTGTATATTTCAGAGTTCTTCTTGGAATTGATTTCCAGTTTTATTCCACTGTGGTCTGAAAAGTTACATGGTTATACCTTCAATTTTTCTGAATTTGTTGAGCCTCTTTTTGTGGCCAAGTATGTTGTCTATCTTGGAAAATGTTCCAAATGCTGATGAGAAGAATGTATATTCTGTAGCTTTTTGATAGAATATTTTGTAAAGTGTCTCTTGGGTCTATTTGTTCTATAGTACCATTTAATTGCAATGTTTCTTTGATGATTTTCTGTCTCAATGATCTGTCTACTTCTGTCAATGGAGTTTTGAAGTCCCTGGCTATTATGATGCTGGTGTTTTTTTTCTTTACTTAGATCTAGTAGAATTTGTTTAATGAATCTGGGAGCTCCTGTGTTATATGTTTAGGATTGTTATATCTTCTTGCTGAATTGCTTGCTTCCTTTGTCATTATATAATGATAATCTTTGTCTTTTTTCACCATTATTGATTTAAATTCTATTTTATCTGATATGAAAATAGCTACTCTTGATCACTTTCAGTTTCCATTTGTGTGAAATATTGTTTTCTATCCCTTTAACTTGGGTCTATGAGAATCTTTGTTGAGTTAGATGGGTTTCTTGGAGAAAGCATATATTTGGTTTTTTTTTTTTTTTTTTTTTTGATCCATTCAGCCAATCTACATCTTTTAAGTGGAGCATTAAGAACATTTACTTTCAATGTTAATATTGTTATGTGAGATACTGTTTTCTTAATCATGTTGAAGGTTACCCAGTTGCTTTGTGTTCTCCCTTGTATCACTGTTTCTTAAGAACTGTGATCTTTAAGTTTCAGGTGTTTTTACACTGGTGAGTATTGATTGTTCTGTTCCATGTATAAAGAATTTTTAAGCATTCCCTATAGGGTAGGTGTAGTGACAATTTCCCTTAGTGTTTGCTTGTGTGGGAAAGACTTTATTTCTTCTTCATTTATGAGACTTAGTTTTGCAAAATCCAATATTCTTGGCTAGCAGTTATTTTGTTTAGGAAAACTAAAAATGGGACCTCAATCACTTCTCATGTTTCGGCTGAAAAGTCTGTCATTAGTCTGATGAGTTTTCCTTTCTAAGTTGCTTGTTGCTTTCATCTTGCAGCTCGTAGGATTTTCTCCTTCACTTTGACTTTGGCCAGACTGATGACTATGTACCTTGGTGATGTGCTATTTGCCGCAAACCTTCTAGGTGTTCAATGACCATCTTGTGTCTTGACATTTATATCTTTAGTGATACAGGGAAGTTTTCCTCAATTATTTCCTCAAATAGGTTTTTCATATTTTTGCTTTTTCTTTTCCTTCAGGGATACCTATGATTCTTAAATTGATTTGCTTTGCATAGTGCCATATTTCTCAGAGTGATTGCTCATTCTTCTTTATTCTTTTTTCTACATTTTTGATTGATTGGGTTAATTCAAAACCTTGTCTTCAGGTTCTTGAATTCTTTCTTCTACTTGGTCTGGTCTTTTGTTAAAACTTTCAACTGTACTTTGAAATCCCCTAAATGACTTGTTCATTTCTTTATATTCTGTTATATCTTTCCTTATGTTATCTATATCTTTAGTATATTTTTAATTCATGCCTGAATTGGTTTCTTTTTGTTGGTTTTCAACTTTCTTATCAATCCCTTTGATCTTACTTGCCACCCATATTCTGAATTCCATATCTGACATTTCAAAAATTTCCTTTTAGTTACAGTTTATTGCTGGAGAACTATTGTGATCCTTTGGTTGTTTCAAAATAGCCTGATTTTTCTCTTCTGAAACCTCTTCTCTCAGCTCAAGAGTGATAGGTTTGTGGTACAACTGTTCTCCTCTGTTAGAAACTCTCTTACTCCATAAAGAGAGGGAGAAGGCCTTGGATGACACAATTGAGTCCTACTCCAGAAGACTGGCCCAGCAAGAGAGGAAAAGATGCAATGTGAGACTTTAACATAGCTGCTTTCCTACATCTAATGTCTCACCATTCCCCTATGGTTGTCACAGGCAGTTAGCACATTGCTGAATGAGTGATCACCCCACCTACTTCTGTCAGAGGTGGTGATTGTCACTCACAGCATCTTGAGCTCTGCCTCACCCCCAAATCTACAGGTGGTGGCAATTGTTTGCCTATAGCAGCCTGAGTGCTGCCTCACTCAGGTGTGTGGGTGGCAGTTTTGTTGGACCGGGGTGGCTTGAGCCCTGCCCCACCCAAGACTACCAGTGGTGGTGGAAATTGGCATGCAGCAGCCCAAGCGTTCACCCCACCCATATTCTCTATCAGCAGTGGGGGCATGCAGCACCAGCACACAGGACACGCTAGAGCACCTGGCCTCCCTACTCCCTCCCCAGCCTGGCAGGGGTGATGGAGAAGCAGTAGCAATGGATCTGACCCATGGATGGATGGAGTGCTCTGAGTCTGGGATCTCAAAATGCTACTAATCATATTGCCCAGGGTTTCAAGCTGGTAGGTTTCCACTGTACTTTCTTTCCAGAGCAACACTGCTTCACGGTCTCCAGTCAGCTCCCTATGTCTGTTTGGTGACCTGCTGTGGTAGAGGGTCCCTCCTTTAGCTCATATTGCAGTGTCCTCAGGGGAAGTTTGGAGCCCCAGGATTCTCTTCTCATGCCTTTTCCCCATGTATCTATCTCTGGCACCTTCCCCATGTACCTCCAATTCTGCAGAGCAAGTGGCCTCTGTTCCTTCTCCTTCACTTCGGGGGCCTCCAGCTGTGGCTCTGTTGATTCCCAGTGCTCTCTCTTAGGTGATCTATCTGAAGGTGAATGTCCATTTACCACTTTCAGTCCTCTCCATGACAGCAGCATGTGCAGGCTACTTGTAGTCCACCATCTTGGCCCTTCCTTTCCTTTTTGAACTTTGAACTGGTAGATATGTTACCTAAGTCCAAGAGTGGTATTGGAAGAGATAATGTTAGAATATTTTCAGGACTGATGAATAAATCCACAAATATAGGAAGTTCATCAAATACTACATGCAAGCAATAATAGCCATTTAAGATCTTCAGAGAACAAAGAATCTCAAGAACAAACAATTTATTAAAAGCAACTCAGATATTTGTTATTTAAATCTATTTTAGACAAATTGAAATGATTATGGGATGAGAAAATAGGGTCATAAGTTCCTCATTTGAGCATTGTTTGCTATCTGGAGAGGCTGCGTGAGAATTTTCAAAATCATAAGCCCTGGATCATTTTTGTTAATAGTCCATTTACTGCCTTATCTCTCTCCTCTGGAATTTTAATGTAGGTATCAAGAAGACAGGTGACACCTTCAACATTCTGTCTGGAAATCCCCGTAGCTATATTACCAAGTTCATCAAACACATTTTCCTACTTCCCATATCACCACAGGCAGCAGAGTTGCTGAACTTTGGGCCACTATAGGAAAAGTATGCTTTTTCTTTCCGTGTCTAGACAGATTTTTCTTGCTTCTTTTTAAGCCCTCACTCATAGCCTCCTCAAAATTCTCCATGCTTCTATTAACAGTTTCCTCAAGCTTTTAGTAACACTTTCTTCAACATTCTTCCAGATTGTTCCCAGTCTGGTTCCAATGACACTCAAATTTTGATTCCCTCTTCCCATGGTAATGTTTCTCATACCAAAATATTGTATGTACTCATTATTTATTGATACTAATATATTATCCTAAAACTTAGTAGTACCTTAAATAATATTAATATTTATTATTTCACACAGTTTTATGTGTCTGGAATATGGCGACAGTTTAGCTTAGCTTAGCTGACTAGTTATTCATTAGAGTCTTAAGGTTGGATTAATTAGTTGTCTAGGGCTATATTCATCTGAGGGCTTGACAGAGACTGGAGGATCCAATTACAAGATGGCTAGCGTCAGAAGGCCTCTGTCCCTTTCTGGCTGTTTTCAGAAAGACTCATTTTCACCACTAGAATTTCTTCATAAGGGCTGCATCCATGTCCTCACATCACAGCAGGTGGATTTCCACACAAGCGTTCTAAGAGGAAGGGAGTAACACGTAAGAGAATGCATGTAATGATCTATCCTTAAAAATCATTTACCATCACATCTTCTATTAATATATCTCATGGTCACAAAGACCCACCCTAATACAATGTGGGAGATAACTGCACAAGGGCATAGATAGAGGCTAGAGCAATTAAATGGATAACCAAAGAGGGGAAATAGCACAGGCTTTACAAAGCATAGACTGTTAGATGGAAAAAAATGAATCATATTCAGAAACCACAGCATATCGATAGATTGGCAGGGTCCAAAACTGATTTAAGTGGCAGTATATACCACTTCCTTATTCAGACTGTGTACTCTACATGCATACATACAGTTTACTATTGATTGTAATTATGCACATGACATTGTGTATACATGACTTATAAATGGAAATACTCTACATATCACTACAAACCAAACTACATGGTCTGCATATCACTACAAACTAAATGCAAGGAAGTTACTTCAAACTTAGAAGATACAGGTATTCACATTTTATAAATAATATGAAATAATGATTTTAATTTTTCCCAGGGTGAAGGAAATAATTAAGCAGTTAAAATTCTAATTGGATTCATATTACTGGTGGTAATATGATTTAAATATGGGGTAGCGATTTGTATTAAAAAGAGGAGTGTCAGCTATGTTTCTTAATATTACTGGTATTGATTTAAAAATAACAGGACATATATGGGAAACATCACAATAGATTTGATATTTGCCTACAAAAATCACAGAAGACAACACCTGCTTTGGATGTCAACATCTTAAAAAGCATAGAAAGGGAAACATCAATGTTCTTTATGTCTAAGCTTCTTTTTCTTAATCTTTCCTGGGGACTGATTTTGAAAAAAACAAGTCTTGGCTGATAAAAGAAGGTTTGCCATTAGCTTGATCACACTATTTACAAAAATAATACAACACACAACACAAACGCACCCCTAAGCAATGTTAGAGAAGAGACATAAAATTCTCATAAAAAAGTCAAGTCAAATAATCTGTCATGTTTTCAGGATCAGAAAATTCTACAAGATTTACCTTGAACAGAGAGATTTTTTATTTCCATGTGGAATTGCCTAATTCTTAAACCTGTTTACACGATTCCAAATACAAATTGAAGATTCAATGATTAAAACAGACACTAATATTTTGATGGTTAGTTATTTAAACAAAACATCCATGTGATTGACAATATTATTGCAAAATTTTGAAGACTGTAGATTCAGATATAGGGGTTATGTCTATTTTTCTACCTTTAAGGGAGCCTATTTCTAACTCAGAGACAATTATAGTCCCCCAAACATCATCTACCACATCATATAATATGAATAATTTTTTTAAAATCCTATCCTTCTGTATATAACCATGTTGCCATGTTCAGGGGATCACAATCAATAAATCAATTCAAACCTAGCTTTTAAATATTCTGAAATACACAAAACCAAATTTAAATACAAGCACATATAGATTATTTGGACATATATTACAGTGCCTTTGACAGAACTAATTAAAACGAGTAGTTTAAATTGTCTTATAGTAAATGATCAATTAAATTATAATAAGACATTTTCAGACTTATTTTTTATAGATATTCTGACAGGAAACACAATAATCTGTCAGCCTGAGAGGTTGATTTTTGTTTTTAGTAGATACTTCAGGAAAGAAATTAGACAAAAGAAATATTGATAATGGAGAATTGCCTCAACATAAATAAATCTTTGTAGCATAGAATTAAAAAGGGAAAATTGATGCAGAAAATCACTATCACTACAAAGATACATTATTACAAACAGATGCTATATTGAAATTAGTTGGATGGCAATGTGCCATTTTTGTGAATTATTTATTAAGGATCATCTTCTTACCTCTCATATAATTTAAAGTTTCTAATCACTTTAGGAGTCTTCACAGAATATTGCTCAAGACGGGGTAGCTGGAAGATTTCATTGTTATTGTTAAATTTTTATTTTGAAATAACTATAGCTTCAAAGGGAATTGCACACACACACACACAAAAAAAAACATACAGAAAGGTCCCATACCACCTTCACTCAGTTTACCAAACTAATAACAATTCGTATAACCATAGTACAATTTCAAAGATAGGAAATTAATATTGGAATCATCCATAGAGCTTATTCATATTTCATTAGTTTTACATGCAATTATGTGTGTGTATTTGGGTATGTGTGTAGTTCTATGGAATTTTACCACATGTGTAGACCATTACCATTACCAAAATCAATAAATAAAGATATCATCACAAGGCTCTCTTATGCTATACCTTTATAGTGACATTCCTCTCTACTTCTCATCCTCACTCCCTCACAACTACTAATCATTATAATTTTGTGATTTGTACCCCCATAATTTCCTGAAATAAAAAAATAAAAAAAAAACAAAACAATAACAAATATACTAGTGAACTCATGTATATAAAATTTAAGAACAGGCTTTTTTCATCTATCCCATTTCCTTATGATCCATTTAAGTGGTTGCATGTCAATAGCTCATTCATTTTTATTGCTGCATAGTTTCAGTAGTACAAAGGTATCACATTTTGGTTAACCATTCGCCTGTTGAAGAATATTTTGGGTCTCCAGTTTTGAGTAATTTTAAATAAAACTGCTATGTGTGAACATAAGTTTTTATTTCCCTGTGAAAAAATACCCCAAATGCAATTGCTGGTTTATGTTGTAAATGCAGATTTATTTTTTAAAAAATTGCGCAATGATTTCTAGAGTGACTGTGTTATTTTACATTTCCACCAACCATGTAGAAGTGATCCAGTTTCTCTGCATCCTCACAAGCATTTTGTGTTGGTAGCATTTTTCATTGTAGTCATTCTGCTAGCTGTTCAGTGATATTGTGTTTTGTTTTGTTTTGGGTTTTTTTTTTTTTTTTTTGACTTAAATAATAGAAATTTATTTTCTCACAGCTCTGAAGGCTAGAAGTTCAGGATCAGGGTGTCAGTAGGGTTGGTCCATCTGAGAGCTACAGGAGGAGGATCTGTTCCAGGCCCTCTCCTTGGCTTGCAGATGGCCTTCGTGGTCACTTGGTGTTCTCCCTGTGTGTCAATATTGTGGTTTCAATTTGTATTTCTCTAATGGTTAATGATGTTGAACAATTTCCCTATGGTAACTTTCCATCTAAATATCTTTTTTATGAAATGTCTATTCATTTAATTACTCCAGTTTCTAAGTGGATTATTTCTAGCTCTTACTGTTGAGTTCTGAGAGTTCTTTGTATATCCTAGATACAAGGCTTTTGTTAGGTATGTAATTTACGAATATTTTCTCTGATTTTGTAAATTTTACTTTTCATTATCTTCGCTGGATCTTTTGCATAGCAAAAGGTTTTAATTTAGATGCAGTTCAGTATATCATGTTTTCATTTTATTGACCATGCTTTCAGCACTAATCTAAAGCATTTCACGTTTTCTTTTTTTAAAATTTTATAGATTTACACTTTAATTACATGACTCATTTTGAATTAATTTTTATACAAGGTGTAATGTTCAATTATTTCAGCACAACTTATTAGAATTCCTATCCTTCTTTCCTTAAATTGCTTTTGCATTTTTATCAAGAAACAGTTGGGGGCCGGGCGCGGTGGCTCACGCCTGTAATCCTAGCACTCTGGGAGGCCGAGGGATCGTTCTGAGCTCAGGAGTTCGAGACCAGCCTGAGCAAGAGCGAGACCCCGTCTCTACCAAAAATAGAAAGAAACTAATTGGACAGCTAAAAATATATATAGAAAAAATTAGCCGGGCATGGTGGCGCATGCCTGTAGTCCCAGCTACTCGGGAGGCTGAGGCAGTAGGATTGCTTGAGCCCAGGAGTTTGAGGTTGCTGTGAGCTAGGCTGACGCCACGGCACTCGCCCCAGGCAAGAGAGTGAGACTCTGTCTCAAAAAAAAAAAAGAAAGAAAAAAACAGTTGGGCATATTCGTGTGGTCTATATATATTCTTCATTCTGTTTTATTGATATATGTGTTTATCCCTTCATTGATACCATATTGTCTTGATTCCAACAGTTATAGAGCAGTAAACTTTAATATTAGAAAGAGGAATTTCTCCATTTTATTCTTTTTTTTAGTATTATTTTAGGTATTCGATATTCTGTGACTTTTTCAAATAAATTTAGGATAAGCTTGTCTACATCTACAAAATTTTTGCTGGGATTTGATAGGAATTACAGTAACTCTATAAATTAATTTAAAGAAAGTTGGCATATTTACTATGTTGGATCTTCCAATCCATAAAAACGGCATGTCACTCCTTTTATTTATAACTTCTTTTCTTTTCTTTCATCAGAATTTTACAATTTTTAGCATGTAGACCCGTACCTGTTTTGTTAAGTGTATACCTACACATTTTATTTTAATTGGTGTGAATATAAATGGTACTGCATTTTAAGTCCATGTTTTCATATATTCATTTTTAATGTATAAAAATGTGATTGATTTTCATGTGTTAATTGTAAGACTTTGTTGGAGTCTAGTACCTTGTTTTATAATTTTTTGTGTAATTTTCTATGTTACCATCATGTCATTTGGATGTAGAGATAGCTTTAGGTCTTCCTTTTTGATTTGCATGCCTTTTATTTTATTTACTCATTGCAGTAACTAGAGCTTCATATGCTGTGTTGAATAAGAGTTGTGAGAGTGTAAGTTTGCCTTATCTGTGGTCTTAGGGGGAAAGTATCCAGTCTTTCACTATTATATATGATATAATCAGCAAGTTTTTTATAAATAATCTTTATCAATTTGAAATAACTCTTTACACTTTCCTCTGAAAAATATATGTTATCATTTGGCTTGAATGAGAAGTTAGAAAGTAGACATGAGGCTATTGGTACTAACACCACCAGGGAATGTGGAAGAAGGGGAGGTCACAACAAGAGTAAATATTACAGTGCGGTTGTGCATTCTTGTAGCAGGAACAGTGATGTGTCCAGCTTTGTTGCCATTTAAGGGATAAGAAGCATGACCACCAAAGGCAGTAATTTTCTAGAGCTTTACTCCGTGGGGCTTAGTACTGTAGACACACAAATCAATAAAATGCTTTAGATTCAATGATGTTCTTTGCATCTCTGAGGGATTTGCCCTGCACTCCTGGAGTCATGAAGCAAGCAGCACCTGGGAGGCCTGGCGGGTAGGAAGCTCACATTCTGAGTACCCCTCAGTCCGCTCGCTGTAGGGCCCCAAAAGGAAAGGTCCTGTTCCCTGCAGATGTCTCAGGGTGGTGGCTAAATTGTATCTCTTGGCAGCTGTGGGTAGGGGAGGGGAAGGGGAGAATGAAGCAATATGGCGCCTGCCAATTGGCTTGGGTCTGCTGGCTGGGAAGTGCCCCAAGGGAGCTGGGAGCCTGGTGCGCTGTCTGCAAGAGGCTCACCCACCACTCACTGGCAGCAGCCCTCCCTGGGCTGATGTTGGCAGGTCTCTCCAACCGCTCAGAAGCCCACCAGCAATCGGAGGGGAAATTCAGCTACTCCACCTACCCTTGTCACTGGTCTCCAAGCCTCTCCAGGGCCTTTCTCCTTCCAGTTCTCCTCCACAACTTTTTCCCATGGAGGCTCCTGTAGTATCAGGCACCCTTCCTACTGACCCTTATCCGATCTATGTCTCTGATTCTCAAATGTTGAACAAGTCTTGCATACCTGAAATAAGTTCCACTTGTAGTATGCAGTGTTTGATACAGTGCTGAGAGATATTGGTCTGTAGTTTTATTATTATTATCTTTTATTGCCTTTGGTTTGAGTAGCAGCTTAGCACTGGACTATTAAATGAGTTTGGAAGTGATCTCTTTTCTTGTGTTTTCTAGAAGAGATTGTGTAAACTGTGTTAACTCTTGAAATCTTCGGTAGAATTCCCTAATGGAATCATCTGGAAATGGTGAGGTTTTTTTTGGGGGGGGAGGGCGGGGCACTTTTAATTATGAATTCAATTTTTTAATTGCTATGAGGATATTAACATGATCTATTTCACTTTGGTTAAGTTTTGGTAGTTGTGGTTTTAGATAAATTGATCTCTTTCTTCCATGTTATGAAATGTATAAATGTAAAGATGCTCATATTATTTTAATACCTTATTAATAGCTGCAGGATCTGTAGTAATACCCTATTTCATTTCATTCCTATTACTGTTTATTTGTATTTTTTCTCTTATTATCATTGGTCTCGCCACAGTTTTATCAAGTTTTTTAAATACTTTGAAGAACCAGGTTTTCACTTAGTAGAATAGATTCTACTAAGTGAAGTATCCCAAGAATGGAAAAACAAGCACCACATGTACTCACCATCAAATTGGTTTTAACTGATCAACACTTAAGTGCACACATAGTAATAACATTCATCCAGTGTCGGGCAGATGGGAGGGGGAAGGAGGGGATGGGTATATACACACATAATGATTGCAGTGTGCACGGTCTGGGGGATGGACATGCTAGAAGCTCTGACTTGGGTGGGACAAGGGCAATATATGTAACCTAAACATTTGTACCCCCATGATATGCTGAAATAAAAAAGAAAAAAAAAAGAACCAGGTTGTTTTTGTTAATTTTCTGCATATTTTTCAATTTCATAGACTTCTGCTCCTAGATTTAACCTTTCCTTCCATCTGCTTGCTTTTGGTTGATTTTGCTCTTATTTTTCTAATTTTGGGGTGTTGGAAATTAGATTAATGATTTGACACTTCTCATTGCTAATGTAAACTTTTAGTGCTATAAATTTTCCTCTTGGTGATACTTTTCATGGCATATCAAATATTTTTATATGTTGTTTTGATTTTGATTCAATTCTACATTATTCTTTTTCTGTGAGACTTTCTCTTTAACCCATAGATTATTAAGAAGTGTGTTGCTTAATTTCCATGTACTTAGAGATTTCACCCATTGTCTTTCTGTTATTAATTTTTAGTTCGATCCCAATATGGTCAGATAAAACAAACTGTATGATTTTAGTTCTTTCCAATTTACTGGGGCAAGTTCTGTGGCCCAGAATATTGCCTGTCTTGACGAATGTGCTTTGGGCACTTGAAAAAAAAAATGTTCAGTGTTTTATATGTGTCAGTTAAAACTCGGTGAATCATGATGTTCATATCTTCTATTTTTGTGGTGATTTTTGCTCTAATAGTTCTATCACTTCCTGAGAGGGAGTGTTAACTTTCCTAACTCAAACTGTGTGTTTACCTATTTCTTTTTTCATCAGTATCCCATTTTTTTCATGTATTTTAATGCTCTGATTGTTGGTTCATACACACTTAGGATTGCTATGTCTTCTGGTAGATTCATCCATTTATCAAAGTACAATGTCTATCTTTATTTCTAGTAATTTTCTTTTCTATAAAATGAACTCTATTGAATATTTAGCCAGTCCTGCTTTTTTTGTTAATTAAAGCTTAGAATATGTTTTCCTAGTATTTTACTTTTAAACTACTTGTGTATTATTTTGAAGTGAGCTTCTTGTTTACGGAATATAGTTAACTCATGTTTTTGCATCTATTCTGCCAATATGTTGTCATTTAACTGGTGTTTTAGACTGTTAACATTAAAGTATTTATTTAAATGTTAGAACTTGATTCTGCCATTTTAATTATCTTTCTGTTGTTCCCTTTCATTCTTTTTCCTCTGCTTCTCTTCTTGCCTTTCTTGTGTTGTTTGAAGATTTTTAGAATAACATTTTATTTTATATATAGTGGGCTTTAGTATATTGCTTTGGAAATTTTCCTTAGTCATTTCTACAGATATTATTATAATATATACATAGATAATTTATCACAGTCTATGGTATCAACACTTTACCATTTTAAGTAAAACATAGAAATAATATTTCAATTAGGTCCCTTTATCTTCCATATTTTTCCAATATACTTGTTTAAGTAATTCTTCTAAATATATTGAGCATTATATCAGGTGTTATAAGTTTTTTTCTTCAATCATCTAGTATAATTTTATATCTGATGAAGACAAGGCAAGTATTTTATATTTAACCTTATATTTACCTATGTTATTTTCCTTTCATTCTGAATTCCCAAACCCTAATTTGGTGTCATCTTTACTTCTGTTTGGAAAAATTACTTCAGCCATTCTTTAAGATTAGGTCTGCTAGTGACAAATTCACTTAGTTTCCCTTTGTCTAAGAACATCTTTCTTCCATCTATATTCCTGAAAAATATTTTCGCTGAATATAGATTTGAAGCGGAGGTTTTTTCTTTTAGCACTTGAAAAATGTGCCACTTACTTCTAGCCTCCATGATTCAATATGAGAAATCCACTGTCATTCAAATTGGCATTCCACTTTAGGTAATCTATCTTTTCTCTCTAGTCTTTTACGATACATGTATATTTTCTTGTTTCTAGTTTTCAGAGGTTTTATGATGATACAACTTGACAGAGATTTCTTTCAGTTGATTTGTTTGTGGTTTGTTCAGCTTCTTAAAATTGTAGGTTTAAGCCTTTTGCCAAATTTTGGAAATTTTTCTGTCCTGTGTTTATTTTTAGGACTCACTTCTTTCCCTCTCCTCTGCCACACCAATAGTTTGAATGTTATTAATAGATGTTGCTTTTTGTTCCACAGCTGCCTAATGATTCTGTTCATTTTTATTCAGTCTGTTTTCTCTCTGTTATCTGATTGGATAATTTTTTATTCCATTGTCTTCTAATTCCCTGATTCTTTCTTCTGTCATCTCCAATTATTGAGCTGCCCAGTGAGGTTTTCATTTCTGTTGTTGTATTTTTAGTTCTATAATTAGCTTCTCTTTTTTGATGATTTTTCTATTTATTATTTTGCTTTAAAAGTATTTGTAATTTTTTATGATTGGTACTTTGAAGTTATTTTTAGAAAATTTTAAAATCTGAGTCATCTCAGTAAAAATACTGGCTTTTGATATGGTGATTGATATTCGTTTCCTAAATATTTTAATATTATGTTTGGAGACTTTGAATCCTACTTAATCTTTATTTTTAGCAGATGTTCACCTTTCTTAGGTGTAGTGTTCAAGTCTAGTTGGGGGCGAGTGTCCATCCCCCAACTATGACCTGCTATTACCACCCCTACAAAAGGAGAGCACCAAAACATACTGCATTATTACACGTAGGTGAGGTGTAAAGTCAACTCCTCTCTTAGCCCCACAGGCAGTTTTCTGGTAAAAGTAGAGTTCTGAGTCACACCTCATTGTTACCATTACTTCTATTGGGGATGTAAGCTCAATTTCTTTGGTCAGATCTGCTGACACAAGGCAAGGGGAAACAGAGGGCCGACTTGCACCGGTTCATCATTGCAGGGATGTGTGTGTGTGTGTGAATGAAAGAAGGAGAGAGAAAAAAAGAGAGAACTTTTTTATATACTAATACAGTTTAGAAGGAGTCATTGGCATGAAACAAGATAGGCCAAAATAAGTAGTAATTCAGTAGTTCAAAAGTTAGATAAATGTACATGGATAGTAAACAAGGTAAAGACAATCAGTGGTGGATCAGCTTCTAAAATTAGGAAAGGTCATGAGAAGAGAGCCAAGAATTTTCCTTTATATCAGGGGGTATGTTTTCTCTATATAAGAAGGCATAAGCTTCAGGATGATAAGCTTTGATCCTAATAGGAAATAATCAATTCTACCATGTGGCTAAGGAAAATAGAGGTAGGTAAAGGATGGTTGTGTTTCTGACAGGCAGATGAAGACAGATATATGACTGTAAATCAAGTGTTGAGTCTTCGATATATACAATATAACCCACCTAAACCAGGCACTAAAAACATTAAACATATTCTTATCATACTGTCCAGCAATCACACTTGTAGGTATTTGCCCAAGTATTTTAAAAACTTATGTCTGCACATATGTTTATTCTGTGTATAAAACCTTTATTAATAATCACCAAAAACTGGAAGTAATTATGATTCCTTTCAATTGATGAATGTATAAACTATATAGTACATCTCTATAATAGTATGTTTTCTTCAATAAAAAGTAATGTTATCAAGTCATACAAAGAAATGGGTTATAAATGCATATTGCTAACTGAAAGAAGTCCATCTGAAAAGGCTAAATACTTTATTACTCCAGTTATTTGATATTATAGAAACGGCAAATACAGAGAAAGTAAATGGATCAGCGACTGCCAAAGTTTTCTTTTGGTGGGAGACAATTGAATAGGTGAAGAAGAAGGGATATTTTTAGGGAGGTGGAACCATTGTGTATGGTACTTTAATGGTAGATGCATAAAACCACGCATTTGTGAACACTTATAGAACTTTGCAGCACAAAGATTAAATCTCAATGTATGCAAACTTTAAAATATAATTTTGGAGGTTGGAGAATCCTAGGATAGAATGCAGAATGTGGCAAAAGAATCCAACTGCATTACAAATATTTGAAGAATCTAACTGCATTACAAATATATGAAACTAGCTCACTGAAGTTAATGGAGAAAAAAATATATTTATCTAAGTATGTGTGAAAATGAATGCAATCTATAAGACTAAAGGAAAGAGGAATTGTACATAAACACTGTACGTTAGTCCTGTAGTCCCTAACCCCCAGGCCGGGGACTGGCAACTTACCTACCGGTCCCAGCCTGTTAGGACCAGGCCGCAGAGCTCCGCTGCACCCCTTCACTCTACATCCGTTTGTCTTCCATGAAACTTAGGAACGGGGCAACCGCACAGCAGGAGGTGAGTGGCATGGGGCAAGGGAGGGAAGCTTCATCTGTATTTACAGCTGTTCCTCATCACTTGCATCACTTCCTGAGCTCCGCCTCCATCCCGAACTAGCGTCCAACCTCAGTCCGTGGAAAAATTGTTTTCCATGAAACCGGTCCTATGCCAAGAAGGTTAGGGACTGCTGCTTTAGTCAATAAAATTATCTCTGTGAGGCATAGTCTAACAATTCTATAACCATAATACGCATATCCTGGCACTGAATAATTGATAAGTGAATGGGAGAGTACAGACAAGGATAGAAAACTAGAATGATTCATGAGGCAATGAATCAAATTTGGAAACATCAGTATGCTTAGCTTAATATAAACACAGATCACTACATATGGAAATATTTAAGAATATATGTATATACAGCTGTCAATATACACACATACATTTCTTCATTTTGTCAGTCTCAATGGCCTAGCAAAAATATTCCAGTACCAACAGATACTGTCACCACCCCAGATCTTGGTTTCTAATGCCATTCCCCAATAAAAGGAACTAGGTCTCCTTGGACATATGGAGGATTCTAGGGCTGTGGCATAAACAAGATGAATATGGACATAAAGACAGAGTATTTTATAGTGCCAGAAAGAAAGAGAGTACTGAAAAACACACACATGTGCAACGATGGGGAGAAATCACAGACGCCTGGGGCTAACTGAAACAGCTCCAATATACCAAAGTTTGAACAATTTGAGCAACAAAATAAAGAAGCATTGTATTATAACCCAAAGTATAAGTCAAATGGATGTAAGTCCATACTGATATAGGTAAATGATTGAATAAATAAATGAGAGAAAGTAGACAAATCTTTTATGCAGAGGGATTCTAAATAATTTATGTAGATACTCCCCCTCAAATTGGTAGAGCGTAACTCCCTAGTCCTTAAGCATCAGCTGTGCATAGTAACTTCCTTCCAGAGAATACGGAATGTCAATTGTGAAAATAGAGAACTCTGACAAGCATCACCATAACCGCATAATCAAGGTCAATATTAATAGTGCCAACAGTAATAAGTCAATTCTAGAGCACGTACCCTTGATATGATGTGATTAAAATGGCGCTTTATCTCTGTGATCTTTTCCCCAGATATCCTATAGGGAAAACATCAGATCAGTCCTGCTTGAGAGACATTCAACAGAATACCTGATCAGTACTCTTCAAATCTGTCAAGTCGTTAAAAAAAGAGAGAAAACTCTTAAAAACTGTCATAGCCAAGAGAAGTCTAAGCAGACATGACATAAAAAAATAATGTAATCTGAGTGGTATTCTGGATCAGAAAAAGAACATTAGGCCAAAATTGGAAAACCTGAATAAAATATAGACTTTAGTTAATAATAATGTATCATTATTAGCTAATTAGTTGTGACAAATGTACCATACTAACGTGAGGTGTTAATACTAGGGGAAATTGGGTAAAGTTTATATGGGAACTCTGTACTGTCTTCACAATTTTTCTGTAAATCTACAACCCTTCTAAAAACAAAGTTTATCAAAATATAAAAATAATTATATTAATGTTCTTAAAATTCTTGTGCTGTATGCCACTTTAAAAAAATGATATGGTTTTCTGGTTATTCATAGAGATTCTATTCTATCCATATTAAAATCCATGATATTATATTTTAAATATCTGAACCTCTTTCTCCATTTATTAGATTATGCACATAGAATCAGTATAAAATTTTACCTTATTGTAATTATTTACATTTCCAACTTTTAATGCAATATTGGGATTTTAGCATCAGTTCTTTGTATTCTTTTCTTCAATTCTGAAAACACTTTGAAATGAAGTTTTTCAATTTCTCTTTTGTGTCAATGATTCGCATAAGAAAGGATTCCACCATCCAAGCCTGCTGCTTAGAAATGGATGTCAGGCATTCTTCCCACCCACTTTCAAGGTGATCACTGAATGAAGAGGGCATATTTGTTCTCATTTAATTTTTCACTCAAAGTCCGTGTCTCTGGGAGGAAATTGATTTGGCCATGTGGCTGAATGAGCAGAGAATGGAATTTATAAGACTCTTGGGGAAGCAATTGAAATGTAAAGATGGTATACTGGTGCATTACACTAAGACTCCTAGGAGCCTAAATTCTCTAAAGTATAAATGCTCTCTTATATAGAAGCATTTTATATTTTTTAAAATCACTTCTAGAGTTAGAAGGGAATATTATTAATAACAATGATATCAATAATTTACCCAATTTAATTCACAGAACAATATTCATGATAATATTATCTAATATACAATACTATCCTAAAGATTTCATGAAAAAAATACATGAAAATATTCAGTAAACTGTAAGAGGCTATTGTAACAGACATTAATTAAGAGTTTGTTTCTTCTCCAGAATTTGCTACTGGGACATAAAGCAGAGAAAAAAGAATGTACAATTGGTTGACTCCTCAGCTCACCCAAAGGCAGAGGTCACTGACTTAACAGATTTCAGTAAAAGATAAAACAACAAATGCACGAGCATGTTTATATTGCCAGTTTAACTACTTTGTTCCCCAAAGTAGTCCAAGACCCAGATGAAACAGGAAGAGTAGGACTAGCCAGGATTTGGGATCTTGTTAAGAATGTCGTGCTAAAAGAAGAGATTTTTTTCCTCTCTCCATCCCATGGGATGGAGTGAAAATCGTCCCTCTTCCTCAGGGCAAGTTGAAAGTTCCAAAATGTTATTCATAAAGAGTGACACCTTGTGTACCAAAAGGACAATCGGATCTTGTTCTACAATTAGAATTTTATTGAATTCTTGAATCTGTATGCTAGAGTTTCTTAACCTCTGCACTATCAACATTTTGACTGGAAAGTTCTTGTGGGAAGCTGTTCAGTGCACAGATTAAGAGGAAAATTCTTTATCTGACTTTGTAATGTTTAGCAGCATCTACCCATGAGATACCAGTAGAACCGCTCTTCCACTAGTTATTACATAAATATGCTTCTAGTCATTGCCAAATATCCCATAGGAAGCAAAATTACCTCTGATTGAAAAACGCTGCTCTTAGTCCATTGTAGTTCTGCCAATATAACAGAGTGCAAAGTGGGAGATCTTTGGAAGACATAAGTGAATGCAGACAGTAATTGTCTGATTTTGCCCATGAGAGTAGTCTTAAGCAGAGAGATTAAAAAAGAATGTACAGTTGGCCCTCAGTATCCACATTCATGGATTCAACCAATCACAGATCAAAAATATTCATAAAAATTGGATGGTTGTGTCTGTACCAAATATGTACAGACTTTTTTTCTTGTCATTATTCCCTATACAATGCAGTATAACAATTACTTACATAATATTTGCATTGAGTTAGGTATTATAAGTAATCTAGACATGATTTAAAGTATGCAGGAGGACGTGTGTAGGTTATATGCAATGCTGCACCATTTGATACAAGAGACTTGAGCATCCATGGATTTTGGTGTGGAGGGGGTTCCTGGAACCAATCACCATGAATACAGAGCAATAGCTGTATAGTGAAATGTGCCTGGGACACAAATAAAGAATACCAATGTTTGTTTCCTAAAGCCTTGTCAAAGAAAAATGAACAAATTCCTGTGGCTTAATGTGGAACACAGATGTAAAGAATGGATCCCAGGAGACAGAATTGCCCATCTCTAAAACGACTTCAGCAGTGGAGTTTGTTGGTCTGAAGTTGAACAATTTTCAAGGAAATCACATGCACCGAATATATCAAGACCACTACTGAGAGAAAACAAATTAAGTGAGATCTCTAACTCCCCTATTTACCTTGGCATTAGGCTTTGATAAGAAACAGAGAAAAGTTCAGCCCATGCAGCTGGTACCTCAAGTATCCTAAACAAAATTCTACCTGGTTCAGAGGAAAGGAAATACATTAAAAATAAGATCTTGAAATTGTATTATACCATTATAATCCTAGACCCAAACCAGAAAATATTACCAAGGAAAGGAAGTAAAAATAAGTATCATTTATGGATACAGATGTTATATTTCTTAACAAATTAGCAAATATATTCCAGCAATATACAAAGGATGATACAATATGATCAAATTGGAATGCAAGTTATTTCGCCATGCAGAAATCAATGTAATTTAGTTCAGTAACAGATTAAGGGAGAGATATTAGATGAGTATCTCAATAGATACAGAAAAATATTTGACAAACTACAAGACTCATTTTATAAAAATGTTCAACAAACGAGGAATAGATGCAAACATGAGCCACTCAGGACTCCCTGCTCAGCCCTCAGGTGAGTAGCCAGATTCCAGCTATCATTTCCTTTAGAGCCTCAGTTACAGAGAGCCCCTCCCAGGAATTCACATTTCTGGCCTGGGCAGCCTGCGTCTGGAGGCTAAGCAAGCCAGTCATATAAAGGCCTGTACATTTCACCCAGTGTGGGACACTCTGGGCAATATTCACTTCAAAGATCCCCACCAAATTGGCCGAGGCTTTGGAGCGATTTCAGAGCAATTTGCCTTCTACCTCTAGCCAATCTTTCCTTTCCTTTCTTTTCATGACGTTGATCCCTAATAAGCATCTCACACCTTAGCTTTGTCTTGGACTCTGTTGTCAAAATATCCAAAATCTTTCTAGTGATTGCCAAACTGTTTCATTATGTAGTAAGTTGATGCCCAGATGTAGCGGGATAAATTATGTCCATTAAATAAATTAAACAGCATTGGGCCATACAAACATTGATATTTAATTGTAAAAATCCTTAAAGCAAAATTTATTACAATGCTAATCAATACAGTTAATTTGTGTTCTTCTAGTACTATTGGTAAATGCTGACACCTGATTTTCTTTTTCTGTGCTAGTGTTTGATGTTGAAAAGTCAAAACAATAGCAAATTTCCTTTTTTATTATTATTTCAGAATATTACAGGGATATAAACATTTTGGTTACGTGAATTGCTTTTGTACAGGTTGAGTCAAAGCTATAAGTGTGTCCATCACCCATACAGTGTGCATTGTACCTGTTAGGTGTGAATTTACCCATCCCCTCCTGCCCCCTCCCACCTGCTTGATTTCCGTTGAATTTCACTAGCATATGTGCACGTTAGTGTTGATCTGTAAGTTTCGATATAGTGGTGAGTACATATGGTTTTTGTTGTTCCATTCTTGTGATACTTCACTTAAAAGGATGGTCTCTAGTTCCATTCAGGTTGTTACAAAGGTATTAGTTCACCATTTGTTTTTTATGGCTGAGTAATAATACTCCATGGTATACATATACAAAATTTTATTGATCCACTCATGTATTGATGGGCACTTGGATTATTTCCACATCTTTGCAATTGTGAATTGTGCTGCTATAAACACTCGAGTACAAGTGTCTTTTTTATAAAATTTCTTTTTTTCCTTTGGGTAAATACCCAGTAGTGGAATTGCTGAATCAAATGGTAGTTCTACTTTTAGTTCTTTGAGGTATCTCCACACTACTTTCTATAGAGGTTGTACTAGTTTGCAGTCCCACCAGCAGTGTATGAGTGTTCCTGTCTCTCTGCATCTATGCCAGCATCTGTTGTTTTGGGACTTTTTGATAAAAGCCATTATCTTAAAACATTTTAAACTGCTTTTATACAGTAAATGTCGCTTTTATCAATTTTAATTCCTTAATAAATAAAACCATCCAGAATATTAAATACTTCTAATAGATCTAATTAATTAATAAATACATTGATTCCAAAGATTTTTTTAACTTAGTAGATTTTTATTTAAAATAATGTAAATAAATAGTTCAATTACAAGTCAAGTTGGATTCTCATAGTCAAAATTAAACATTATAAGTATATCAAATGCCAAATATATAGTCTCTTGGCAAAAAATATGTATATTCTGTTTCAAGCAGAACATATCTCTGGATTTCAATTTTATCACCATTTGTCTTCAAGAAATTTTTCTGCTGTATGAAAATTTATAACTTTATTGGGTTTTGTATTTAAAATTTTAAAATATGAAATTTTTCTCCCTGTAAAAAAATGGTGAAACAATAGAATTTTAAATGTACCTTTACCTTTACATATCTCTTTTGAACTTGATGGAATCTCAAATTTCTTATAATGCTATGGTTATACTCTTATAGATATTTGAAACAGTATCTACTTGAGATTTGAATATGTAATTTCTTACTTAAAGTCACAACATATTGGTTATTCCATTAACATTTACTTTTGAGAGAAAAAGCTTTCATTTATCTATTTAACGTTAAACTAATTTTTGCATTCTACATTGACTCAATAAATGATTAAGTATGGACATGAGTAACAAAATTTAAAGAGTAATAAACTATTCCATTTCCCAATAGGATATTGTTATTATTTTTCTATTTCATACATGCTTGTAGACTTCTGTTCTTTCATAAATTCAGTGTGCTTTACTCAAGAAAAAAATTATTCTTTTCTTGATTAAATTATCATAAATTTGGACAATGTAAACCTGCTTTTAGTTTACTTGCTCATGTTTTTTACATAACTCCCTTAATCTATGAACTCTTTACTTCTGTCACACAAGATGTTCCAGGATAATCTTGCATATTTTCTAGCCCAGACATGGGATTAGCTATTTCTTCAAGAAACCTTATTCGTTTTGTGAAAAATGGCAAAGAATTGTTGTTGTAAGAATTAAGTATAAAAATTATTAAAAATAATTACACAATATTATTATTAAATGACATCCCCGAGCGTGGTTGTCTCTTCCAAAGCCAATCCCTATTTTACTCTGCAGAGAAAAATGAATGATAAATACTTTTTTCACTGTTATTAGGATAAACCCTGTGCATCTCTTTTCCGATTTCTGCCAGTGAAGTTGAATTAAGCATGGATTTTGCTTCTGTACAGTGAACAACTAAAATATAACAAGGACTTTAAATGTGTACTCTTTACAATTGCCAAATAGGGTATAAAAAGTGATAAAAGTGCCCAATATTCCCTCTTAATCTGCATCTATAGATGAAAATATCACAGTGCATTATAAACTAATTCAGGTAATCTGATTTGATAAAGTGTGAAATTGAGAACTTTTAGGAGAATATCAATGTTCTGTCTTTGCAATGTGGAGAGCCTGAATCTTCCTGTTTCCCATTAATATAAAACTATCTGAAAGCATAATTTGAAAAAAGCATCTCATAAGGCTCCTAGGATTTTGAATATTTCTATATCTTGAAAAAACAACCTCCAAAATAAACCTGTAATTCTAAGTTATGTCTAACCTGATAACACGTTACCACAGTAATAATTTTGTAGTTGATATTTCTGTATCCCAACTTGCATGATACTTGTAAAATCATCTATTAAAGCAGGAGAACGTGGTGGCATCTTCCTATTTTTCAAACTCATGATAGAAAAATAAAGGCCTATAACTGTGCCAGAGTTGTTTTTTTTTTCTTAGCAAATTAATTATGCCTGAGTTTTTCTTTAAATTCCATTTATTAGAATCATCTTTCTAAATCCTAGAATCAGTATATTTCTGAAAAGCCTCTTATATTTTATGAAGATTTGCCATCATCTGTCTAAACATCTTAGAATGGCATTCAAGCTCTTTTACAATCTGGTACCAATCTCCATTTTAGTTTATCTGTTCCTACTGGGATTTCTAGCTACCCAACCTCTTCCCCTTTTCCAAATTATGTAGGCTTCCATCAGAATTTTGTCACCTACCTAATCATTGTGAAAAACCTTTGATACACACTGACCACTTATCCTACATTTACCATTGCTCACACTGCAAACAGAAGCAGTACAAGAAACAACAGCTGAAAGTATCAATGCTATTCCTCAGCTATTACTCTACCCTTTTGACTTATTTTTATTTGGTTTTCATTTCCATACACATGATCTTGTTCAGATTTCTTGGAAAAAAGTTATAAGCTTTCTTAACCTCTCTTATTTATGCCAGGAGTTCAGAATTATGAGATGTTCAGACTAGAAAAGATATTCAAAGTGTGGTTGGAATACAAGACATTTCAATAAAAAAAAAAATCATTCAACAAAATCCTTGAAATAATTAAAACTGAAGCCAAAAGTCTTTTAGAAATTTATTATTTCTTCAATAATCCAGCAAAGATGTTAGTCAACCCTGAGAAAAGAGATATGCGGGGAAGTGGATGTTTTCCGTCTGTTTTGTTCCTATACAGTGTTATTTCATTGTAAGTGATGGGACAAAAGACACTTACGCTTGTATTTTATTTTATTCTAGGTTTTGTTTTTTTTTTAATCTCTGGAAGGCTTTGGCCATTTCTCAAAATATTCATTCAGTGCATGTTTTTAATAACTATCAGAGACTGTGACCTTTCTCTGCTTGCCCTTCTTTTGTTTCTTTGTTAAAAAATCTTATTTGTTCTTCAGGAGCAAATTAAAACATCATCTCTTTCAAAATCTTACCCAGCAAAACCCTCAGCCTATCTGTCACTCTGTTCTCAGAGCTTCTGTATCAGTTAAAATTAGCTTTTACCACATATATCAAAACAAAACAATAGTTTGAAAATTTATTTCATACTCATAAAAAAACAACACTGAGAGTTAGGCAGATTTTCACCGGGATGATGACTCAGTGGTCTTCAGAACTACAGACCCCTGCATTTTAGCGTTTTGAATCACAGTTTAAAATGGCTGCTTCTTGCTGAATTTTTTGGGTTTTGTTTTGCATATTTTAATTGAATTAAGTGTGCTTAAAGAAGTGTACAAGAGGAAGAAAGATGTTTATTAAGAAACAACATGAGCAGAGGCTGGGGTTTGAAAGGAAAACTTAAAGGTCATTTAGGCAGTGCAGTGGGGATTGGAGTGTTTTTAATGTCCCAGTGGGTGAGGTAAGAGATTAATAGAGGAAAGACCAAAGAAGAAAACTAGGTTAGAGAAAAAGAATGTACTGATTGGCATAGCACACGAAGAGGTTTGGACTTTCTTTAAAATGGCTAATGATTTGGGTATGGTTAGATCCATTTTATCAAAATAACTATGCCAATAATATGAAAAAAATTAAAGCACTGGAGTCCACTCACTCAAGGCTTCTTGGGCTTCCCTCCAGGCCATGGTCATCATTAAAAAAAATAAAATTAAAGCACTAAAAGATGTGCATATTTACAGATTAAGAATTTAGTCCTAATTAGAGGGGATGGAGGCCTACATTAGGACAGAGGCAGTGGAATTGGATTAGCTTAAAGCAGATCTTCTATTTAAAGTCTCATTGCAGAAATCATCTCATTGCAACAAGTGATTGATGTTACAGCCACAGGGGAGTGTTTTGTTCCTTCTTTAACAAGAAAACTAAATATTTATACTTATGGAAGAATTAAGAAGTCTTTAGATGTTTCATATGTGTTTTAGTAGTCTTAATATTTATTATGAGATAACATTTTCAAAGGCAGATAATGCAGGAGGATACAAGCTAATTATACTGATGAGCTCCGAGTTCACTCCTATCAAATACAAAACATGTAACCACATGAATCAAAAAGGTTGAATTGAAACTGAGCCAAGAAAATTGTTCAATGACATATAAGAAATTTATGTGTAAATATTTCATATTTTTATCTTGTTTTACTCACTATTTTTCATGATTTTATTTTGTTCATGTTCTCCTTTAAACATTGCCAATGTTACTATGGGGCATAAGTCAATGTAAATAGAAAACTACATTTTTATTCCCTTCTAATTTATTGAATAAAGGAGACCCAGGGTATTCAAAATGTAGACAAATTTAATGAACTTAAACACTGCATAATTTGTGACTATAAACATCTAAAACTATTATTGGAAGTTCCCAGAAATGTGTCGTTAAGTGATTGTGTTATTGTGTAAACATCACAGAGTATATTTACACAGGCCTAGATGACACAGCCTACTAAATACCTATGTTATATGACAAAGCCTATTGCTTTTCTACATACATGTATAAATATGTAATTGTTTTACATGCATCAAACATTATACATAGCTAAACTAGGTACGTGTCAAAACTCAAACATGCTCTGAATAAATTCCTTGTGTCAATAAACATCATAATATACGGATTACCACACCATGTTAGTACCATTACACTCTCAAATTAAGACAAAAACTGGCATTTATTAGATAGATGTATATTCTGCTTGAAGTCAGCCTAAAATATTCAAGTTTCATTTTATGTACTTGAAATATATCATATTTATACACCTAAAGAGGTACATACATACTTTTAGACTGAAATTCTCAGGGATATCTCTTTCAATATATCCTTTACATGTGACTGTAAGCACTTCAAAAGGAGGTTTGTGTCCCAATTGTCTTCCTTTTCCAGCTCTACTCCAAACACCTGCCATTAGGCTTTTATTATAGTAGGCTCTATGGAGTCGCATAGGGACTTTTAAGGCATCTGTCATGCTAGAGGGTCTATGGTGGAAAAAAAAAATAAAACAGTACTGAATTACAAATAAATATATAAAAAACTAGGATTAGGTACTCCACTGTTTGACTCTACCTTGCCTCTTATTTGGGGTATCCATTCTCCCTGAATTTGAAATCAAACGAAATTGTAGTTCTATCTGGAGCCATGAAGGAATAATTATTCTAAGCCTTGCCAAGTATTTAATAGTAGACACAAAGTTTTACAATAATTGTTTATCAAACTAATAAGTTTCTGCAACAGTTCTCTTACACATGTGGAGAGGAAAGTAACCCTTGCCTTTTCTAATGAAAAGGGTTTTGTTATCAGAGAAAAGGCAAGGAATTTTCAAAGATGAAAGAGTTTAATAAGCAAGAAAAATTAATACTTATATATATATATATCTGTAAATCTGTACATATACATCTGTATATCTATAGTTTATATATACAAATGAGGCTATCCTGACCTTTGATGATTCCACTTACAATTTTTTTTGTGATGGTGTGAAAGCAATAGGCATTCATTATTAACTGTACTTGGAGTGCATATAACTATTTTGTTTTTCCCTTTCAGTATTCAATAAATTACATAATATATTAAAACCTTCATTATAAAATAGGTTTGTGTTAGATGGTTTTGCTCCACTGTAGGCTAATGTAAGTGTTCTGAATATGTTTAAGGTAGGCTAGGCTAAGGTATGGTGCTCTGTAGGTTAGGTGTATTAAATGCATGTTTGACTTAAGATACTTTCAACTTAACAATGAATTTATTGAGATTGTAACCCCATTATAAGTCAAGAAGAACCTGTAGTTATGAACGTAAATGTATGTACAGTTGACCCTTGAACAACATGAGTTTGAACTGCATGGGTTCACTTATGTGTGAATTTTTTTTAGTACAGTCAGCTTTCCATATCTACAGATTCCACATTTGCAACCAAATATAGATGGAAAATGCACAGGATAAGAAACCTGCAGATACAGAGGGCTGACTTTTCATATAAGTAGGTTCCACAGGGCCTACTGCAGAACTTGAGTATGCATGGATTTTGGTGTCCATGGGGGTTCCTGAAACCAATCCCTGTGAAAACCAAGGGACAACTGTGTATAATTCCTCAATGCATTTATCCAGTTCGAGCAAAGTTTTCATAAAAATCATTGGATCTATCTTGTGATTCTGTAAAGATCATGTACAATAAATTTTAAATTTTCATACTGACACACTACTAGTCAGAAATGGCACTGCATAATTTTCTGTTTTCATTTTTTTTTAACAATTTTAAGTTAATCATATAAATACAATCATACTTAGTGTTAACTACATGTAAAATGTTGAGTAAATGAGTGGATTAATAAAATGTGGTATATGTATACCATGGAATATACTCAGCCATAAAAAATGATTTACTGCCACTTGTATTATCCTGGATGGAGCAGGAGCCCATTCTCCTAAGTGAAGTATCACAAGAGTGGAAAAACAAATACCACATGTATTCACCATTAAATTAGTACTAATTGATCAACACTAATGTGCATATATGGGAAGTAACGTTCGTAGGGTGTCAGGCAGGTGGGGGAAGAGGAAGTGATGGGTAATTCCACACCTAACAGATTCAGTGCCTGCAGTCAGGGGGATGGGCATGCTTTTCAGGCAGTGCAAAGGCAATTTATGTAACTAAAGCACTTGTACCCCTGTAATACTCTTAAATAAATAAAAAAAAATGCTGAGTAAATATACCATGTAAACAGGTTTGTAGATTATTAAAGTGAAAGAATGATGCCCAATTGAAACAATTAGCAGAATCTGTTTTACCTTATGAAAGAAATTACAAACTTAACATTTGGAGTGGGAAAGACAAGTCAAATCAGGGACAATTTTACCTACTACATACACCCTGAAGGGCTGGCAGTTGGAGGTTCCAATTACCATGTAATGAGGGGTAATCACAGGGGCTGAAAATCAGAAAATGAATGAAAGTTTTGTGTTCAGATGGAACCACTTGTCACCCTCTCCAATGCAAAAAAAAAAAAAAAATATTTCTGAAACTAAACAGCTAAACAGAGAAGATCCCAAAAAGCTGATCCTTGAGAGCATCTCACTAGAAAGGCGGTTGTCTCTTTTGTCTCTTGTCCTATGGTAAAAAAAAACCATTCACTTAATAAACTCAGCCCATGACATCAATACTAATCTATGATTAATGCTTTACTTTCAAGTATAAATACTCCATCAGAGATCACCAAACATTTAGGGGGTAAAAAGCCTCCATTGTAAAAGGAAGAAACTAAAACAGACAAATAAAAAAAGAGTTAGTAGAGCCTGGAGAAAACATAAAAAGGCAGGGAATAGAAAGTATCTTTTTAAAAGCCTAGTCTATAATTCATACCCTTAGTAATATGAAAGAAGGGATTTTGTCCAAACAAAAACAAGATGATAAAACAACAGAGAACAACAACAA